>JAAAKE020102630.1:0-18095 GCA_010014785.2 Anisolabis maritima
ATTTAATGTTGATTATTATTATTTATTTAATGATAGATCATCAAAATTTATTCGAAAAAACAAACTTTTATATTTGCAATGGACAAATAAATTTATTCTATTTTATATTTATTAATCCTTTTATCATTTTATTATTGCTTTTTAATTTTTTAAAATATATTTATATAAAATTCCAAAAACGGATCGATTCCACAAAATTTTCGGCGGTTTTCTTTGTTCGTCTGGAGTATAATTTCAAGAGAATTTCTGAAACAAAGATAACAAATAATAGAGAAAAAAAAAACAAATTTCTTTTTAAATATTCTAACAAAAAAATAATTAGAAATAGAAATTTTATGACAAAACCTAATTTCACTAGGTTAGGTTATAAAGTAATACAAAACCTAGAAAATAGGCAACGAAGCTGAACCCCCCTCCCCTCTCTCCTAAGGATCGATTGATTTTAAATCTTAATACATTCAATAACACTCCAAGTACAATAATTATGCAAATTTTCATCCATTTCGGTTTCTTAACTTTTGGTTCAAATTTTGCTACTTTTTGTTGTTCGACCTTTTTTAGAAAAAAAAAAATAGACCATATTTTTATCCATTTAGAAACGTTGATTTTGTCAACTCTAAGCGAGCTGGGGGCCCTTGGCTATGCTTCTGAATTCCTAATTCTTAGTTTTTTCCACTACTCATTTCTTGTTCACACAAGATTCGATTCTAAATCTTAATTTCTTTTATAATATCTTAAATGTTCAAAATTTCAATCATTTAAACTTAAATATATATACGCAGATACACAAATAATTTAGTTAGTGTTTTTATGTGTTCAGGGCTTTATTTCTCTAGCAGGAAAATAATTTTTAATAAATAAAATAAAAAGTTTTTTCAAATAGAACATAGAGAGCTATTTGGACAAAATTTATCAATTTAAATGATTTAGTCGAAAATGTCAACAAAATTTATAACCAGTTTTAAGCAATCTGGCCTCACCCCATCTCTCCAATTGACTACATAATCTTTTTATGATAACAAAGAAGTCTGCACAATTATTTTAATAAATTCTAAAGTTTAAGCAATGAAAATTTTTTTAGTACTTGGCATAAAGTCCGGTTTCATAAAATAATTTATTTATTTTAAGGTGAGCTCTAGATTAAGATTCATTTAAAAAAAAATCAAAATAAAATATAAAAAACAGTCTTTTTTTATCCTCTAGTAAAATTAAGAAAGAATTATTTATAAAGGGCCTTTGTTCCTTAATTCATAAATGCTAAAATTTCAAATTGACCTTAATAATAAATATTTTAACTTTTCACCCAAAATTAAATAACTCCCTATTTTTATTTTTTTTATTTTAATATAAAAGTGAAAGTAAAAAAAAAATGAAAGTAGGACAATTATGCAAACGATTACAAAAGAATAGGAGATGGTTTTTTCTTTAAGGTCGTCCTTGTTTTTTATTTTTTTTTGCATATATATTAATATTTCTTTTTTAAGCAATCCTAATTAAATTATTTTGTATGATTTTAGATCGTTAGCTGTAGGAACCAAGACAGGCTATCGTCTCTTCTCCCTCAATGCTGTCGATCGTCTTGAGAAAATTCATGAAAATGGTAAGAATTATCTAAATCTTAGAGACAAAAAACGATCCATTCACCCTTTAAATTCAATTTGCAGCGTCCTTGGGTTGATTTAAGATTTTTTTTCTTTTGATACATTTGACATTGACTACCTTGGGTGTTTCCTTCCAATTTTCATAATTTATCCCCCCTTCAAATTATATTTAATTATTAAGAAAATATTACAATTACATTTTTAAAACATATACAAATATATTTTTTCATATTTTAAATTTACTTTAAAACAAAGATGAATGCAAATGTCTGTATGTATATGTGCGTGTGACCCTGACTAGATCAACTTTCATTGAAAAACTCGCACCAAGATCAAGGACCGCTAAATTATTATCTTAATAGAAGGATGTATATTATGTCTTCTAATGTTAGGTATTCTCTTCTCTCTCCGATCATGGCAAATCGTTTTCCTTTTTTATTCTATTAATATTTGTCATTCTCTAAAAAATAAAAACATGATGTTGAATATTTTTATTTTATCTCTAAGGAGGTATTGCCAAAAATTTTCGTATTTTAATTATGTAAAACATTTATTCTAAATTTAATAAAATATAATGACCTTTGATTCTGAAAAAAAAATACATTTTGTTGTTGAATAAAAATTATTAAATAGACAATTCTTTTGGTATAACTATGTTAATTAATTTTTATAAAATACAACGGAATACCGAACCGAAGGGAACTAACTGACCTGCCTTATTCTTGGTCTTGAGATAACAAATTGAATACATCAATAAAGAATTTATCTTTGCCAATTTTTGTTAATGCACACGGTTTATTATTTGAGGAGAGGTAAGAGTAAGGCAGCTCATTTCGCTTTGAATCAGTATTCTGATGAATTTCATACAAATAAATTAACACAGTTATAAGGAAGCAAAATATAACACTAGTTCAAATGCTGATGATACCATATTTTATTCATGTTTGTTTATTTCTAAACCAATTTTGCTATAATTTTTTTTTATTATTATTGACTATGTCCGGAAATGGACCCGACCAAAGTTCAAAATCTCACTAGTTTTGATTAAAAAAAAAAAAAAATTGTTTATAAATAATAAAAAAATATATACTATCCTTCTACTCTACTTATAAAAATCCTCTACGACCTCTTCAATTGATATCTATGGCACACTTCTTTTCTACATGCTTAATTACTTTCTATTAATGGATACATTATTTTAATTAAAATTGATCCATGCTTGAAAAATCAAAGCCTGAAAATTCCTTTTTATCATTCAGAATTATTCAAAACTTATTTCCACTCTTTATACATTAATCTCAATATTAAACATAATTGTGATACGTGATACTTTCTTCCAAGACCACCCATCAGTTTTAAAAAATTAAAAAGAAAATATTGATAAAACATCCAATAATAAATATGGGAAACAATAACAATCCAAATGACAAAGAACTAAAATAGGTTGCTGACATGGATAAAAATTAAGTGAAATTAAACTCTATTTATATTTAGCTAATTACATTTTAGGTTTACCTGTTCTTGTTTTTTTTTATTATTCCTGTTAGAAATCTATACTCAAAAAAGTGATCAGTGAACGAGAAGGAATGGGAGACGGAGAAAATTTTTTTTTAAATCTTTTTGCAATTTATTTTAGACAAATTATATTTTTAGTCTTATTTTTTCTTTTTCGTCTATTTTTTTTTAACATTTTGATCAAGTTTTTCGATTATAACTTCCCTAGTGAACATGGAAGGAATTTTCTTTCGAAATTTTATCTAAATTCTTTTATGTCCCTTTTTTTTATAATAATTTAAGAGAGTATGTATTTATTAAGGAGAATATTTCGATTTCATTAATAGAAAAAATGAAGGAAGTTTATTCATTTATGAAAAATCTTTTATTTATTTGTTTTTAATTAAATAAGAATAATAGAAACATTATGCTTAAATCATAATTACGATACGCATTATAATGAAAAACCTCACCTGATTATATATTACATCAATAGATAAGATTAAATAAACGAAAAAAGGTAATTCTTAAAATTTGATTTAATTAATTACAACTACATTTCACTTCATCCTCTTTATTTTTTTAAAATAATTCTTAAATCTCTTTGGGAGAGAGAGTTTCTGTGGCTATGGGAGGGTCGTAAAGGATTCCCTTTCAATGATGCACTCTTCGGAAGGAGAAGACTACATGCCGGAAAGTGTCAAACTAGAATATTCTTCCTAGAATATATTTAGTTGGATGAAAGAGACCGAGTGGAATTATTATATATATAACACATCACTCAATAAGTCCCGAAGCTGACATATAGATGGCGCCTTTAATGAAAAATCCATATGATTTTTTGAAAGTACCAACCTTCAAACGATATGTGTCAAAATTTCATAACAATCCGACCATTAGTTTACAAGTTATAATGGTTTTAGTGACGCTACTTTTGTTATTTTCAAAACAATGGAAAAAAAGGAATTTCATGTGTTGATTAAACACTGTTTTTTTGATGAGAAAAAATACCGTTCAAGCAAAGTAATGGCTTAATAAGTGTTATGGGGACTCTGCTCCATCGAAAGCAACCGTCGAACATTGGTTTGCTGAATTTAAACGTGGCCGTACAAACACCGATGATGCTGAATGCTCTGATCGACCGAATTCGGCAGTTATTCTAGAAAACATTAAAAAAGTGCACAAAATCGTTTAGCAAGACCCTAAAGTGAAGTTGCCTGAGATAACTGACATCTTAAAGATATCAGAAGGCAGTGTATACACTATTTTACATGAACATTTGTCCATGAGAAAACTGTGTTCAAAGTGGGGGCCGCACTTACACTGGACCAAAACAGCAACGCGTCGATGATTCAGAGCGTTGGAACTGTCAGAGGTTTGGAACTGTTTAACCGTAATAAACAGGATTTTTTGCATCAGTATGTGACAATGGATGAAACATGGATCCACCACTACATTCCGGAATCAAATCGTCAGTCAACTGAGTGGGTAGCAGCCGGTGAAAGCCGTCCGAAGTGACCAAAACGCAAATGTCAGCCGGTAAGGTTTTGGAATGCGCAAGGCATTTTATTCGTCGACTATCTTGAAAAAAGGAAGGTCATCAACAGCGAATATTACATGGCATTATTGGTACGTTTGAAGGAAAAAATTGCGAAAAAAAGGGCCCCAAATGCAAAAGAAAAAAGTGCTCTTTCACCAAGACAATGCACCGTGTCACAAGTCGTTGGCTACGATGGCACGGATTGCTTCTCCATCCACCGTATTCTCCGGATCTGGCTCCCAGCGACTACTACATGTTCGCAGACCTCAAAAAAAGGCTCCAGGGAAAGAGATTTGGGAGATAGGGAGTTTTGAAAAAGTAACTGAAATTCTCTATCTTCTAGATGATTAAACAAGACTAAGGTCTTTAGGATTTAATAAAAAATATAATATATCAGGAATTTTCAAGAAAATTATTGTATAAATAAAAAATGAAATATAAATAAGTTTATAGTTTTAATTCATACACTTCTAATTTCTAAATGAGACTAAGCATTCTCGGAAAATCTTAACCCCACTCTAAAACATTGTCAGCAAAAAGTTTCCTTAGTCACAATTAAAGATTCTCCCGCGCTCTTTACTTCCCCGTTTTGTTTTGCTTATATTTCTGGATCGTTAGGGCAATTATTTCTTTATATGGTTGTATATATTGTTTTTCCTATATATGCCATTTTGTAGCTAACTAAAAAGAGGAAAAGTATAAGTAAAACTATTCAGTTTCCCCAAAATAATTTTTTCTTTCCTTCCTGATTCCTCATTGTCATGTCATATATCTTAAATAAAAAGGAAGAGAAAAAAACAATCGATGAATTAATCCATGTTTCAGCCACGGAGGACATCTGCATCGTTGAGAGACTCTTCTCTAGTAGCCTGGTGGCCGTGGTTAGCCTGTCCTCACCCAGGAAGTTGAAAGTGTGTCATTTTAAGAAGGGCACCGAGATCTGCAATTATAGTTACAGTAATACAATTCTCGCTGTTAAATTGAATCGCGCAGTGAGTATTTCCTTTCACATATATAATGATTCCTATTTGCTTAATTACCATAATTATTATTTCTTTTTCTTATATCTATATTTTTTTATTCAAAGCCTAAATTATAGAATAATCTACACTTTCTTTGCTTTTATTATTTGTTAAAATATTGATATTTCACCTTTTTTTATATTAGAATGGAATTTTTGTAAATTATTTTACACTAAATCCTTTTTTATAGACAATTAATTTTTGTTTACAAAAAAGAAAAATCTAATTTGTTTTGACAGGATACTAATGCTCCTAAAGGATAGTTTTTATATAATTTTGAAAATATACAAGTCCAAGAAAATTAGTTCAAAAATTGACCAAGAATGGGAAATAATTAAGAGGAAGAAATCCTTTTAATCGCTTTAATTTAGTAAAGCCAATATGAGCCACCACGAGTGAAACTTTTGGGGTTTTTTATTTTTTCATAAATAACTATAAAACTAGGCCTCCCATTTTAATAGTCATTACTAGGAAAAATTGATTGAATTAAATACTGATTGAGAAGAGAATTAAATATTCTACAATTTTCCTTGTATCAACTTTTGCTGTCAAATTAATGAAGTTAGAAAATCAGTAAGACAGAAAGTTTTTTTTTTAAATAGGCAATTTTTGACTCTTGATTTTTTTATATTTTAAACTTAAATTCTTAAATAATATCGATGGCTTCCGACGGACTTGATTTCATCCACATTCCTCAATCGATTTTAGAATGAAGGTACTCATTCAACGCAAAATATGACAATTTTACTGATAGTACAATTTTTGTCAGAAGCATAGTTTTAGATTTTTTTTCGAAAAACTAAAAAAAGACAAAAAATTTCAGTTTTTCAAGATGGCGGCCTATGCATACCTCGCAATTAGGGGACAAAGTCGCTATTTTCCTATTAGATTTAATTAAAATACATAGATTAAAATAATTTCCTTTCATCTAATTATTTCTCACCAATATATATATATATATATATATATATATGTATACGTGAGATAAAAATTGCACTTTAATTATATGGATTTTGGTAACGAGAGTGAATTTATGTGAAATCATAGGCTTTAAATATAGTAATTTGCCCTATTATTAAATTCTCTATTAATAATAAATTCGGCACTCAAATAGTCAATAACTACGTTTTGTTATCGAACAATTTTTTTGTCATGTTGAATAATAGAAGAATTTATTTGTTATCTTATGTCATGTTTGTTAATATATTTTCCATTCTATCATTCTAGTTTGACATAGATTTATAGGAAAATATGATAAATAAAAAAAATTTAATTAGCTACCATATAAAAAAATTAATTTTATAATAATTATTTATTTTACGCTTCTGATTCTGAAAGAAAAAAAAAACAAATTTTTTTATTTACTTCAAAGTTTTAGACCATTCATTTATAAATAACAAAAGACACGAATCTCGGTTAACAAAGAATTTTTTTCTATTTCAGAGATTGGTTGTCTGTTTGGAAGAGTCGCTCTACATCCATAATATACGAGACATGAAAGTTTTGCATACGATTCGAGACACGCCCCCTAATCCCACTGGCCTCTGTACTCTCTCAATTAATAGTGACAATTGCTTTCTCGCTTACCCCGGCTCCAATACTATTGGAGAGGTGCAGATTTTCGATGCTATCAATTTGGTAATCATTTTATTTATTTTATATTAAGAGGGGAATAAACAGAACAAACAAGGGGGATAGAATAATAATAATAATAATAATAATAATAATAATAATAATAATAATAAATTATCTTAAAGTTAGATGCCAGAAGATCAATTTGAACTCTTGATTTGAAATATCAATATGATAGTTTTGTGATTATTGTTAACCACAGCCATTTATTTAAATTCATTTAACCCTGGCCTTTACCTCAGAAGTAAAGATCTCGCTTTCCATCCAAAGCAATTAAAATTTATTTAAATTATAATGAATACCAATTAATTTAAATAAATATGGGCGGAGTCTAAAAGGCATCAGATAGCGAAAAAGACGAAAAAAAATGCATTTCCAATTTCTTTTTTTTTCTGAAAAATTTCAGACAATTTAATTTTTGAAAAAAAAAAATTTTCACTTATTCAAATGGCAACAACTGTAGGATAAGAAGTAATGATACATAAATTCCTTCCTTTCCAATAAAAAGCTCCACCCAGTGAGTGATAAAGAAGAATAAAAACTTTTCATTGCATTAAAATTTAAAAAGATAAACTGGTAATTTAATGCTTTATCTTAATACAAAATAAAAATTTGTGTTAATTCATATGTTGAAATTTGATAATATCAATAAAAATCAGATAATGTAATATAAAATTTTTAACTAGAAGCATTAGCACATCTTATCAGTAAAGTGATAAATTAATACTTTTATTACCAGAGGAAATGAAGAAATAAAATAGATTTTCTATTTCTCTAACTTGCTCTGGAGCTCTGTTTTAATAATGCCTTACCATAATGGTGTTGCAGCACGCAAAGACAATGATCCCGGCCCATGATTCACCGTTGGCAGCTCTGAGTTTTAGTCCAACGGGCACGAGATTGGCGACAGCCAGTGAAAAGGGAACCGTCATTCGTGTATTTAACGTCGCCGATGGAACCAAACTCTTCGAGTTCCGTCGCGGTGTTAAAAGATGTGTTAGCATCAGTTCGCTCGTTTTTAGTATGGACAGCGCATATTTGTGTTGTAGCAGCAATACTGAAACGGTACTATAAACTTCCTATATTCAATTTATTCATTAAATATTAGGACTTTGAAAGAAACAAATCAATATTTTTACTGGAATCGTGGAACTCAACAGATATCACATAGAAGGGCTTAAAAAATTTATTAGAATATTTGATTAGAAAAAACTTAAAAAAATATTATATAATATGTTACTTTTACTTTTGGTGTAATATTAAATAATTTTTTAAGGCCTTGTCTTTGTTGATTTAGATAGTGATAACTCTGCATTTTCTTTCAATAATAATATATTTACTTTCTGAACAAATGAAGATAACAGAGTTAATTCCATACAAGTTTATCATTGGAAATTTTAATTGACATAGAAAATAAATAATAAATGTTGGGTTACACTACATAAACTTTAAATATATTAAAGCATTCATTGTTATTTCACTTCTTTTAATTGTCCATTTTCAACAACGTAACTACAAGGAGAAACTTGAATCTACGAGAGACAATCACACGAACATCCTTAAATCCCTCCGGGTCTAGCCTCCAATAGGGCACTGCATTCACATAAGTAAACAGACAAAAGCCACTTTCTATACTGCATTAGTACCAGTGGATCAAAGAGCTCGTATAATGAAGCACCTACCCTCGATCATTGATATCGAATTTCCAGAATAAATAAAATTTTAATTTAATATAAACATTCATTTCTTTTAGGCAGACAGATAAACAACCTCAATAAATTTAAGGAAGAAATGAATGAAATGCTAATATATTGCATAAATATAAATAAATAAATATATTAGCATTTTATTTCATTCTTCAAATAATTGATTAGTTACAATAATTTACAAAATATTCCCCATCGAGTAAATTTTGGAAAAAAAAATTTTAAATATTAAAATAATTTTTAAATTTATTACTATTAATATGTGCCAATTATAGTTTACATATTCTATTTCCTTTTTTTCTCGTCTTAAAGAATATATAGATTACATAAACAACGCGAATATGGCCCGGAGAGCCTGGATTTCCTGGGCCCACTACGGGAAGCCTACCATTCACTAATTTAATTAATTTATTTGAAATTCATAATTTTAATTAAAATTACAAGTAAAATAGCAAAAGTTTCTGTCATCCTGTCTGGACTAGATCTTCTAGTCTATTTTTGTCCTTCCCGATGAGCTAGACCAATTTTGTATATAAGCTTGCGTTGACAACACATTTATTTACAAGACATTTATTTACATACATACATACTTCATTTCAATCAAACCCTGAAAATCAAATTGTCTTTTTAACTATTAAGTTTAACGAAAAAATACTTATATATAAAATTGTTCTATTCCTCATTTTGAACCACTTTTGTTTAAAAAAAATTTTTGAATCTCACAAAACCCATTTATAGGGAAATAAAAATTTTTTTCAAGTCTTTTTTCGGCATCTGAGGCCATTTAGACTCCGTCCTTATTTATTTATATTAATTGGTAGCCAATATAATATAAATAAAATTTTGTTGGTCAGGGAAGCGAACCACTGACCTTTGGTACGTGAAGCCAGACCTCTAGCTCTCTGTACCAATGGACATGGCAAATAAAAATTTATAAATCAGGATTTTTAGTGATTGAAATTCCTCTACTGAGCAACTTGAGAAACTGAAAAAATAATATACAAGTCTTAAAAAGTATAAAATAAAAATAAAAAAAAAATTATTTTTAAACGCTTTTATTTAAAATGCACTAAAAAGAGAAAAAAAACTTTTTCATAAAATTCATATAATTTGGATAATTGAATATTTATTATATAATATAAAGGCGTGAAAGACATTTAATATTTTATTTAATTTCCCTTTTAATAACCGTCTATGCTTTTATATTTTGTCATAAATATTCAACAATTTTATGCAAAAAGTTATTTCCCTCTTTTAAAATAAGTTTTTTAAATTTTTTAAAATTATTTTTGTATAATCAAAATATCTGCATTTAACAGATAGTAAAGTTATATTAATATATATATATATATTTTTTGTGAGTTCCTTCAAGGTCCACAATTACTTAACTCCTCCTCAATGTCATTTTTTATATTCCCATATTATTACATTTTTCTAAATATTGCAAAAATCCAAAGATTATTTCATTTCTTTTTTAAAAAAATTCTCGTGTAAAATATCTTCCATTATATCTTTACTTAAACAGCCGAATTTTATTTAGAAAATTAAAAGAATTATTTCTAAAAGCGAAATCTCGAAATTAAAACATGAAGAATATTTTTTTTCAGGTACATGTATTTAAATTAGAAGAAACAAAAGATCTTCCACGACACCCCACCGAGGAAACAGGCGGCTGGATGGATTATTTATCCAAGGCTGTAACAGCTTCTGCTCAATACCTTCCCAGTCAAGTGACGGACGTATTTAGCCAAGGACGCGCTTTCGCTTCTGTCCATTTGCCTTTCCATGGATTGCGAAATGTTTGTGCTATTACAACGTAAGCCAAGAAATTTTATCCATTCTAATAATCATTTTTAAAACTTGAATATTCGCTTGAATGATAATCGGCTTAAATTTTTTTTGGAGATTCCTTTGATATATTTAAATATAAAATATAAAAAATTATCTTTTTATAAATATTTTTATAAATGCAATCTAGAGACTCCTCTTCAAAAAATAAAGTATTTTTTGTTGTTTTCCATTATTGATTGAAAAATTTTTATTTCTTATAGGCAGGAACAATAGTGAAGTCTTTTTAGTATCGGAGGACTAAAGAGATTCCTCTAAGTATTATATGTTATATTAAATTATATCTCTTAACCTTCCATATTTATTTAAATTAATTCTTTGCCATTATAATTTAAATAAATTTCATCGCTCAGGATAGGCAGGAACCATTAATCTTTGGATTATGAATATCTATTCTCTAAAGGACAAGGGCTCGATAAGTAGATTTTAGAGGTTGGCTACCTTTTTGTTACTAGGTTTTATTATTATTATTGTAACGTTGTGTCATTACAATTTATTAATTTGATTATATAAAATTAAAACTTTATAACTTATTAATTAACTAATTAATTTATATGAATCGCTGGCGATGTCTGATGAATTTATTAGAAACATTTTTCTTACTAATTTTATTTTTAGTGACGAGAAGAGGCACAGCATTTTAAACCTGAATTACTTCTCTCAGAATAAAATATATATAAATACCTAAAATTTTATTGACATCATTGCCCTTTTTTATATACTTGATGGACCTTAAGTAAATTATTAATAATTTTTTCCCTTTGTTCTTTTCTTTTCTACTTAGGATAGAGAAGGCACTTCGATTACTTGTAGCTTCAGCAGATGGATATCTTTATATTTACAGCTTAGACAGTGCTGAGGGCGGAGATTGCACTCTTCTAAGACAGCATAGGTAATTAAATATTATTTATATATATCTTTATGTATACTATTATTATATTATTAGATAGTCATTAAAGATTTCTTTGCTTTTTTAACTAATTAATTGGATTAAATTAATACATTCTTGAAAAATACTTTTTCTATTTCCTCTTGGTTGACGGCTTTTGAATATTTTATTTTAATAGATTTGATATAAGTGAATAAATAAATAGTAGGGCAGAACAAAGAAAATTGAAAAATATTTAGAAAGGAATTAAAATTTCTTATAAAGATTGAAATAAGGAAAATAAATTCGACATTCTTATATATAAATATATATGTGTGCTTAATTGTTTGCTTTTTTTTTTTTGATTTTCATCCATATGATCAGCTTCTCCTTCCTTAGATCGATTGACTCCAAATTATTATGCAAACTTTCTTTCTTTCATTTGGTTTCAGGAGCAAGAAGGAAATAAATAAGAATGTTTGGTATCGAGGGTTTTTTATTTAATTATTAATGCCCTCTAAGCTGATGTTTCTGCTTTGATTGAGGTCTAAAGCTCTTAAGTTGGTCTCAATAAAGGCCAAAATGTCAACATAGAAGACATAAATAAATAAATGAAACCCTAACTGACCAATTTTCTTTTTACTCTATCTATAAATTATACATCACTAAAAATAAATTTTTCACACACATAGAGTGTGTACTATAAAGTTGGCATCATTCAAATCAAAACCATGGTTGAGTTATTCCCTATACAATCAAATGCAACTCTACATACATATTTTCATAATGATCAACTGACGGGAATTAGTTGACGTTCTTTTTGTAACATATGACTGTAAATAACGAGAATTCACTTTATTTATTTTATTTTCCTTAACCTTTATAAAAAATATTATTTTATATTAAAAAAAAAAAATTTAATTCTAAGTTCTGCCATTTTTTGCGTGAATGAATGATTGATTGATTGTGTGTATTTGGGATGAATGTGTTTGTTGGGACGTTTGTTGGTAAGATTGGATGGCAAGACGGACTCTGACGAAATTGCTGGGAAATTGCCGACACCCGGAAATGGCTCCGGGTCATCGGCTGTCAACGTGGCCACCGCTTCCGCCGCCGCCAATTTGCCACCATTGTCGGCTACCAACAGCCCACCAGCATCCGTGTCAGGTGAACCCTCCCACCTTCTCTCTTTCTCTTTCTCTCTTACATATGTATCTTCTCACCACTCTCTCTCTTTTTTTATCATCCTCTTGATTACAAACTCTTCCATATAACAAAACACTTTAAAACCCAATTTTATTTTATATAATTTTTTTTTGTTAAATTTGTTGAATATTAAAAATAAATTCAATAAAACAATCCAATTTCGCCATATTAATTTTCGGCTCTCTTTTCTTTTATATTCGAGTGAATATCTTCATTGTTCACTTGGACATGAAAGAGTTGCCGGACATTTTATTTTATTTTTTAATTTAATATCTATATTTGTTTGTAGATTTCCCATAAATTAATTAATCGTTTTTTACATTAATGGTAATGGTTAAAACTTAATCTTTTTCTGTCTGCATTTGTGTGTTTGACTCTCAGTGACCAACCTCCTTTTTTAACTCTTAACATTTGAAGTTCAAGAGTCCTGTTAATTTTCTGCGTTTTTTTCATTCATATACCCAAGAAGAAATATTAATATATTGTGTTTATAATATATATATATTGTTGTGTTTATAAAAACAAGAAAATGAATTGAACACTAGTCTCGATATATTAATGGATCATCACTGCCTAAGTTCATTTCCCCCACTTCCCCAAGTAGTTGAAAAATTATTTAGATAATACAAGAAATGAAAGCCTTTACCTAAAAATTAAATTCAATACGATAATAATTGAATATTAATTATCAAATTTAATTTCTTATTTTTTGAAACACATAACGCCAATACATAAATCATAAAAAATTTTATTTAGATTTACTTTAACTTTTTGAAGAAACGAGACCTCCATATACAAATTCGAAAAATTCTCCCAGAATAAGAAAGTCGAAATCCATCACGCCCAATTACAGCTATAAATGGTCTGTGGAAACTAAATCAATCCATTCATTTTTCCCTTTCAAAATTCATTGACCGAGCTAGGGGAACATTATTCTTCTTACAAAGATAAAAAAAATTTTAAGAAAGAAATTGTGACAGTACATATAAATTATAAAATCAATTTGAAAAATTAAAAATTAAATCTTAATAACAATATTTCTTACCAAAATCTTCAAAGTTCTCCTAAAATCTAATACCTCTTCCAATACCCACGATAAAATTTTCTTAAAGAAATTTTTCTATTAAAAAAAAAAGATCTATCAAAAATTATATATCCTTTCACACTTCATTTGATTTTCTTTGAAATTTTAAGATCTTCTCGCAATGGACAGTTTAAAAGTGTTTAGATAAATTTTCCATTATATATATATCTTCAACGCTATATCATTAAAATTCTTGAATAAAACTACAAAATTTTTTTTTTTATCTTAAAAATATTTGTCAAATCACTACTAAACTAGACTAATTTGAATTTTCGATAACTCATTTCCTTTGTATCTGTACATTTCATGTCACGACTAACAGGACTCTGCTTTCCCTCCTGCTTTTTTTTTATTTTTTTATTTAATTGATTGTTATGTCGATCTAGAGGTGAGGAGCACTGATGAGTCAAATCACATGATTATTTCTGGATATAACTCAAACACCCTATTTAATAAACACTCACTCATTTACACTTATACACGAGACACCCGCGCGCGTCAGTCAATGTTGTTGTTTTTTTTTTTGGTTCGGTACCATCAGGGGCAGTAAGTAGCTACGCCGGTGTAGTGAAGGGCGCCACACCAGGGGAGATGTCAGGTAACAACAGAAACCAACACCCACATGGTCCAAATTAATTTATTTGAGTATTTACTCACCTTTAGATCACTAATTTCAAAATATTATAATTTTATTTAATTATTATTTATTATTATTATTATTATTATTATTATTATTATTATTATTATTAATAATAATTTATTTATTTGTTTATTTTTAATTTATTTAAATATCCAAGCGAAATTGGTAAAATGAAAAATAGTAAAAAATCAAACGGTCGTTCTGTTTCAGATTAAAACTATAAGCTCAAAACGCGGCACTAATCATAGAAAGGTAAAATAAATAAATAAATATATTAAAACTAAAACGCTTGATCTGCGCCAGTGACGTCGTTTAACATTTCTTTGGGAGAATTTTTTCTTTTCAATTTTTTATAAAATTAAAAAAAAAAAAAAAAAAAAAAAATTAATATTTCAAAAAAAAAACAACCTAAAAAGTGTTCATGGCAGCTCTGGCCCAAATTAAATGTCTCTGTCTCGTTTTAAGAGAGTAGTTTTAATTTTGAAACAGAATGCGCTTCAAAGATGGAGTATGGATGAATATTTGGTTGTTTGAATGTTTTCTGCATGGGAATGTGTTCTATTATATTTGAAAAGCATGTGTTGAATACACAGGTAGGTGGAATGTCATCAAAAGAAAAAAACAAGTCAAGTGAATAAATAAGATTTAGTTAAAATAGGAAGCCAAATAATAAATTAATAAAAAAAAGAATATTAATATAAAAGTTATATATACAAAAGATAGATATTAATAATTTGCATTAAAAATATGTATGTATAAATTGGATATATCAATTCAGTGTAATTGTAATTAGGCATTTTATTTTTTCTCATTTAACTATAAATATTTTCATAATAATAAATATAAAGAGATAAAAACTCTTCAGATAAGGAGAAAAAAATGAAATTTAATGAGAGGGTGGAGCGAATAAAATATCAATATGGTAAAAAAATGAACAAAGGGTTTTGAATTTTTTCTTGTAGTTAAATATAAAGACTAGAGTGTTATCTAAATACATGATATCTTTATAAAAATAATATTATATATATATATATCCTTTTTCTAATGCATTTTTCTAAGAATTTCTGAATTTGGAGCTCGAATTTCTTTTATTATTGTTTCTATCTGTAACATGATTGTGCACTTGCTGACATTAACACACTCTTTCAAATACTCTAAAACAGGGTACGTACGGCCCGTGAGCTGCTTTCTTCT
This sequence comes from Anisolabis maritima, assembly GCA_010014785.2. Taxonomy (NCBI): domain Eukaryota; kingdom Metazoa; phylum Arthropoda; class Insecta; order Dermaptera; family Anisolabididae; genus Anisolabis; species Anisolabis maritima. Next base: position 15,836 of record JAAAKE020102630.1, read on the forward strand.
GGCATAAAAAGAGATCGACGATTATACTAAAATATCTTAATTTATTTCCATTTTTGGGAATCTCAATGGACATCTTCCTCGGGAATTAAGTTATCCATTCAAAATAGAAGACAATTGAACAATTGTCTTCTTGCAATTGGAAAAAAACATAAAGTAAAGTAATTTGATTAACTAAAAACAGCTTTCCAGTCTGTAGACCTCTGATCTTAAAGAATAAAATCTAAAGCTCTCAAATCGATTCAAGGCAATTTAAATAAACAGCGATCAGGAGCAATTCAAAAACCATCATCTTTTTCATTACTGCTTCTAGAGAGAAGATAGGATTTATTAAAAAATGATACAATTTTTTAGAAAGAAATGTTAATCAAAATTTAGCCTAGCTTTTTTTTATATTTGTATTTTTGGAGTATAGGGCCTCACCAATTCCTAGAGGTACAGGGAGCCGAACAAAGGAACTTTCTTCACATACTCCAATTGCCATTCATAAATACATGTATTAAGTTTTAAGCATATTGAGACGTGTATGATGTATTACTCTTGACTAGCCTATAGACGTGCGCTGCCAAACGTCGTGTTATCAATTTGCTCATTAATCAATTAGAAATATTATCTTTTTTAAGAACTTTCTTTGATTCTGGTTTCCCTCTTAACATATTTTTCCTGTCCTAAACCAAAATTTTTTCTCGAATTTTCCCCCCAAAGACAAAAATAATCCAAATCAAGATAACTCAATAAAACTAGGAAAATAGATGAAAAAGGTTACAAAAATAGAATGTTTAAATGGCATTCATTATAAGAAAAACTTAACAAAAACAAGAAAAAAATTTTAATTAAGCTCCTTTAAGCAAGTGTCTACGCCACTTGGTTCTTTTTTTTTTAAGTCTTTTTCGGCATCTGAGGCCATTTAGACTAGGTCCTTATTTATTTCTATTAATTGGTAGCCAATATAATCCACTTGGTTCTTTAAAAAGTCCTTTCAATTCCAAATGCAGTTGTATTAGAAAAATTTTTTGCGGTCCCTTTGACACGTCCTTAAAGTGGCCAACAGGTTTAAATAAGTTTGACATCTATTCATTAGATATATATATATAAAGAATCAAAATAAAGATCTCGGCTCAGGGCAATAGTTGATTATGATATGAAAATACTTTATAAATATCAAAATTAAAAAATACCTAAATACACTATATATATATATATTTATATTTCACATAATCCTTTAGAAAAGTTATAACTTTAATTTCTTTAATGTTCATTATAATAGTCAGAATGTTATTTTATATAAAACACTAATATACTGAGAATTCTTGTATGTATGTATTTATATTTTTTTTTTATAAATCTAATATTTTTTCTTTTTTTACTTTTTTTTTTTTTTTTTAATTAGATTCGGAGAAACTTCACGAAATGGCAGTTGCCACCGAGTCACCACCAAAAGATGGTTTTCGTTTTGATGATGAAAACGAATTTCCTCCGGTCACTCAGAAGGCAGAGTGAACAAAAAAAAAAATTTATTAAGATTAATGAAAAAAGAAACGCACCTGAAATTTTCTCTCTTGTTATCCGTTATCCTAACCCTCCCCTCTCTTCCTTCATCGCCCTATCACCGATTACACTAACTAGTGCATATCACAATTTATTCACAAACAATGGTGCAAAAGAAAATATTCTGATTCAAAAAAAGTCTAACCAAAATATATAATTATGATTTAGGGTCGATGTTTTTTAAATCCGACAAGACTACGCTCTTGTATATATATTTTATTTAATAATAGGATTTTTTATAAATAAACAAATAAATATATATATTATTGTAAATGATTTTAAAGCTCAGTGTTTTGAGATAGTTTAGTAAATTTTTAAAGCATTCTTTCAATGCTTACCGCTTCTTTGTGTGTTATCTAAGCGAAGCAAAAACTGCACACAATGTAGAAGCCTTAGCCATAAATGTTTTTTTTTTTTATTTAAAAAAAAAATAAATATAAAGAGAAATTTTGTAAAAAAAACCAAAAAAATATTTAAAGCATATTTATATATATATATATATATAAATAAATAAAGAATGAATGTATGTTTAATTAGCTTCTTTCTGGGGTATCTATACATAGAAACATATATATATATATATATATATATTAATAAAAATTGAATAAACACGTAGCGTTTGTTCTAAAAAAAAATGTATATAATGTAATTCTTTTAGAATTTAGATAATAATAATTCACTATATTGTAATAAATCAATTGATAAAACAAAAACA
>JAAAKE020102641.1:0-12695 GCA_010014785.2 Anisolabis maritima
ATTTTAAACACCTATAAATAAATTCCCTCGAATAATTTTATTTGTAGCTTCAGCATGAAGAAATTTGCATAATGAATTCCATTTCATTTTTATTATTCACATCAGTATATTTTTTTTTCTCTTTTATTTTGACATTTAAAATCCCTTTTTGATTTATTATTTATTGTAAAATTTTTAAATCATTTAACTAGAAAATCAATAAACTTGTTTAATTGTGAATAAATCTGCGTTTCCTCCTTCCTCTCTGGTCATGTTGTTGTTGTTGTTGTTGTTGTTGACCTTTAACATAATATTCTCTGAGAGATTGGCTGTTCCATAAATTAAGTTTGTTCTATTTCCGACCCAATATCACTTGTAATTCAATCAGGTAGGTCCTGAGTCGAAAGAGAGAGAGAGAGGAAGAGAGAAGGCAAGAACCCCACACTATACGACATACAAAATTCCTCCACCTTTGATTTGATAACCCAATTTAACTTTACTACACTGGATATAAAATAAATGACGTTTTCGTTTTCTAGCCATTTTTTTTATACAGGCGCCTTTTAAGGGTCACAAAGACATGAGAATGGAGACTTGAAAAAGAAGGCAAATAGGAAAATTCATGGAAACAAAAATATTTAGTAAAATGGAAATAACCGATTAAATTAAAATTTATAAAATTATTATACTAACTTGTTGGGAATATTAGTAGTTAATCATTTCTATTCGCATAAATTTTCCACGGACATCATCCTCTTTAAAAATGCTCAAAAGAAAATTTTTAGTTTTTTTCGGCCATTTCGACTCCATCCTTATTTATTTATATCAATTGGCAGCTAATATATAATATAAATAAATTTTTGTCACTCATGACGAAAAGAGTGGAAAAGTTTAAAAATCAAGAAAAGAATTACAGTAAGGCCATTTGTTTATACAAAAATCTTTGAGGTCGATTCGTCTCAACCTTAGAGTTTTTACTTACTCTTCTCTTACACCCTTATCTTTAAAATAACATATCATTTGGCGAAAAATAAAAAACAATAAACTTATATTTAAATTTGGCTGCATACTTTTACATTTTCCCATGATAAAATTTTTGTGATTTTTTTTATATATTTTGTCTTTCTTCAAGTTATGTTGATGTCTTTATATTCTAAGTAAATATCTATCAGCATCGTTTCCTGTCCTAGCAGATAAAAATTAGATTTTTTGCAAAGGTATGGGGGAATAAATTTCAAAAACTCAAGAAGTACCAGCGGTTGAAAAGTTTAAGAACTATTAATAAATACAAACAGCATTTCCAGTTATATTATACCTACTATGGATTGACTGAAATTAGTTATTTTTTGTTTCCTGGAAGGTAGACAATCCAAATGTTGAACTTACTAAGAAATTAATTATTCGAAAGCTGCTCTCGAGCGGCATAGGCATGCGCAATTAATAAAACTCCTCTAGGAATTAATAATTGCGTTTGTGAGATTGGCTTTAGAGCGATTAATCTATAAGTCAGTTCAACATTTAGGTTGCCTATCTTTAGGAAGCAAAAACGACGATTTTATGAATCCGATCGTTTATACTTTTGTATATACCCAACATATTAAATATAAGTATTTAAGTTGATAAGGTGTTATTAATATTATTAATAATTAAAAGAACCAACATCTCTCTCTTAGAATCTTTCTCCATTACATTCAACTTCAACACAAATTTAGCTAGTGAAAGTATAAATGTAAAATGTAAAACTCTCAAAACATACAAAAAAAAAAAGTCAAAGAATATATGAATAAATGCAAATTTGTTCAGACATAAAATGAAAATGAAATCTACATACTATTATTTTATTATATGTATCATCATCCCTTAAAATTCATCAACTCTATTGGGGAATAAAATCTGAATTAGATTTAAATATATAAATACGCGCTCCGGATTTTTGTTCGGGATTCAATCGATATTAAAAATTAATAGACAATTTTGTTATATCCTGTACTATAGTTTCATGGTAATTTTAAACCGAACTAATTCTCAAAGATTGGGCATTCTACTCTCGCTCATCGTTATTAAAATAATCCCAAAACGATAGCTTATTTAATTTTAATAATTCCTTAAATATTTTAATACTCTCGTATTATATAAAATCTGCCTCTAAACCATGAAATTTCCATTCAATTTCATGATCTGAAATTATTTAATTAACATTCAATTATTTATAACTAATGTTATATTAAATTTAACTTTCACACTATTTATACTCATGTAATAGGGCTATGTTATTTGTTTAAAATTAAATTGGAAACAATAAAATTTTGTTCATAATAGACATATTGTTTGATAAAATTCTGTTAGTTCATGTTTAAATATAATTAAATATAATATATAAATTCGATACTTATGAATAGTTAGCTATATATTTGATAAAAAATTAAAATCAGAATTGACTCTAAGTGGGCCAAATTAGGAATACTAACAGAAGGGGGAATTTTCCCTTTTATGAGAAAAGAGGTAATTTTCCTCTTCAACTTTAGGCCAACCGTATATTATTTATTATTAGAAATAATTTTATTTATTTATTTGAGCTCTGTTTTGAGCAGAAACTTTTTTTTGTATAAAAAAAAAAGTTTCTCTTTTTCCTTTTTTAATCATTTACAATAAAAGTTCTTAATTTAGTTATTTCTGTGTAGAGAAATAAATATAATTAATTCAATTGGTGCCTGCTCTTTGTTTTTAAGATATCTCTTGATTGAACAATATTTGACTCATTTGGGTTGATGAAGGGAATATATCCCTTATAAATGAGAGAAATTGGACACTTAAGAAGATGCACAAATTCCCTAAACATATACATATTGCATGCTGTGCACTGATCGCTCCCTGTTTATTTCATATTTTAATCCCCTTGTACCTTTAGTTGGCTTATCACTCTTAGTTTATTCAGTCCCGTTCTATTTCTAATTTAAGTAATTCTGTCTGATCCAGTTATCGCTTTATATTCGGTGTTAAATTCTCGATAGGTGAACCTAAACAGTCGAATTAATTAAATTAAATTTAAATTTATTTTTTTTTAAATGAAATTAAAATAAAAAATGTTCACGTGAAAATTTAAATCAGACTAATAATTAGAAATAATATTTATCTAAATATATATTTTTTTAAAATAGTAAATAGGCCCATCCATTGCAACATATCGGATGTTGAAATTAATTGTTAATATATATTTAGCACAAAGACAAAAAGTCTTCAAGTTATAAAATTTTATTATTAGACTCTAGTTTAGAGGAAGTTAGTATTTAGTGATCTGTTATATTGCTCTTAAGGAAATAAAACAGAAACGTGAGATTAAGTTAATTAATAAATAACTTCTGGCTGTTTATCTTAATTAGGGTTGGAAAATCATGTCTGAGATAGTAAGCTAAGAAGCTCTGACGATCAAAACGCAAAGAGAAATGCTCTTCATCACGCCAGTCTATTCAAAAATAATTAAATTTCGAAATAAATGAGATAATGGAGTTATAAGAAAAAGAACTTTTTTCATGAATAGTCCAACTCAGGATATTCAGAGATGTGCCAACCAAGGATAAAGTAAAGTATGTAATGTAAGACCCACACCTGGTGCTGAAAATGTTTTCCACTTTGTATGCACATTGTCTTGAATTATCCAAGTTATAATAAAAAATTACCAACCGTTATTGAAAATATATATTTTTATTTAGCATTATTTCAGTAAAAATATATACTTTATATGTTAATAAATATAAAAATAATACCTTCAAGTTTTGCTAGGTGTTTTTATTATATAGGAAATGGAGAAAAATCTAGAGTATTTCTCATTGCTTCGGAAGTGTATGTAGCCTAATTACTCCCAACGATGTGACCCGCTCCAGATTTATGTTTTTTATTAAAACAATAGTCCATATAAAATTTTTCTGGATGAATTGTGTAAGTAATTCGGAATATTTGTATTAAAGTTTTATTTCTGTACTGATAACAGCTAATATTTCCTCCATTTCATAGAAATATAAAATTTTAGAAATACCTGAAAATATCAAATCAAATGTACAAAAGTTAAAATATTAAACGATCTTCATGAATAACAAAAAATTTTCATTTTTGGTGAATGACATCAACCTTTACTACGAAATTTAGTGCAAATAAACACTCACGTACCAACGTAAAATTGGATTTGCATTTGTACTCGATATGACATAGGCGGGACTTGACGTCGAGCGTGCAAGGATGAATAATATACTTTTGAAAAAATTTAGATTCCTATTTATACCTATCTGCTTCTTTGATGATCTGAATAGGAGGTCGAATAAAAAGGAAATAAAATTTTGAACATTTTCTTATTTATTCATTCTTTTATATATAATTTTTCTTTCAATGGTTTAACTATTTTTATTTTAAATTTGAAGGAGGTTTAAAATTTATCTCTCAGATTTGTTCTTAACATAACTTAAATATTTATATAGCAAAATTATATTAATATCTGAAAAGTATCTCTTTAAATTCCATATTTTAGTCAATTCATTCTATTTTAAAAAGTAAGGAAAACTTTTAAATTATAATATATATATATATATATATATATAGAGAGAGAGAGAGAAAGGGAGGGAGGGGTAAAGTCGATATTTTCAATACAAAATAAAAGGCAATTTGGCATCCGCTTTTTGGCAAACGAACTCTAAGTGGATGGTGACCGGATTGAAGTGAGGGGATGGAGGGGCTATCAGATGGGATCGATCTCTGCAAGGCTTCAGGATTTGCATCCCTCCGATTTTTTCAGCCACCTATGGAGCTAGGGGAACACAATGACGACGTTGGGGATCATTTATCTCAATTGCCTACCTTCCATTACCAAGTCTTTCTTTTCAGCAAATTACTATTTTTTTTTTTTTAGAAATACACAAAATTAACTGGGAATTGAAATAGATATTGCCATAAGTCGGCCACTTAAACAAATTCCCCCCTTCAAAAATTTTTATTCGCCCCCCCCCCCCCCACCTTTTTTTTCTATTTTGGAAAATTGTCTCTCGCCCATTCTGATTTTTTTCCATCTCAAAGTATAAAAACCCTCAAGTCCTAACAATAAAAAAAAAAAATCATTCCCCGGTTAGTTACCCCTGGTGTATCATGCACTATTGGAACACACCAAATCCCATCACCAGTTTCTGGCCATTCCTGGTGCACTTTTTTTTAGACTGAGATGTCCTTCAACTCTCTTCTACCCTTCTACCATTCTTCCATCTCAAAATTTTGTCAGATTTTTTTTCCCTTGTGATATTTAATTTATTAAAGACCCGATTCTCCAAATTTAAAGCAAATATTTATTAAAATGAAATTAGACGGTATTTTATTTTAAACTATCAAACACTATTAGTTAAAACGAATCTTTAAACTCCGGTTGAGAATATGGATTGAGAGAGTTACATTGAATAATAGATTCGATTTATTTTTATTTTTTTGGAATCTAAAATCATTTAGATTCATTCCATATTTATTTTTAAAAAATAGACAAGATTTATTTTTACTTTTTTTTTTTCCTATATATATATATTATAATATTGAGAAAGAGAATCACAAATAAAATCAATGTCAAGAATTTTATTTATAAATCTAAAATTTCCACATTTCATTTAATCCAATTCAATAATATAATGAACATTTATCAAATTACATCTCTGAAAAAAATTAGGGTATAGCCGGGAATTGAACCACCAGTCAACCAACATTCAGAGATCTAAGATCGAGAAAGAGAGATAGACTAAAGTCATATTCACAGCTGCATCAAATTTTTTTGGAGATACGAGTTAATTAATTAATTAAGTTCATTTCAGTTCAATATATTTAGGCCCCTTGGGCTGCGGGCGTAATGCCCGCTCGCTTAAGTATGAAATCTGGCCCGTTCATGTTATATACTTACCTGGCCCTTAATAAATAATATAATAATTTATTTGTAATTTATTACCGAACGAATGTTTTTCTCAAAATTCTTTTAAAAAATGGCATTTTTAAAATCGAAAAATAGATCACAAATAAAAAGTAAAAATAATGATTCTCTATTCTTTTTTTTTTATAATATTGTTAATATGCCTACCTATCTAATCTATCTTTCTAATAAATATTAAATATTTGTTAGGAAAAAAATTATAGACTTATTTAAAATTATTTCTCTAAAGTTACCTAGGAAGCAAATTGAGCGAATTTTTCCCTTTCACATTTGATTATTGATTAGTGACTCTTGAATCAGAAGGTTTTCTACTCCTGAAATATATGATATATAATACGTACATAATTAAATCAGATGTATATTATATGAACGATTTGAATATACAATATATTAAACTAGATTTAAGACAAGCTATGGGTGAGTAAATTTAAATTTATTTAGCGATGAGTTCAGACCCTTTTTTAAAATCCCAAACCTAATTGCTCCTCTCGACGAGTCTGCCTGACTTTAACCTTGCTTAATCATTTTATAATTTTTTTTTGAAAAATTTAAAAAAGTGTACTAACTAAGAATAATTTTTTCATTTTGAAATTTTTTTAAAAATTAGATAATTAATAAAATAAGCAGTTTAGTAATAAAGTCACGTGACTAATTTAATTTTCTTTTCTCCTTCATTTAGATTTATTTTCGATTTCGATCTTTTGTGATTTCTTTAAATCGACTTTGTTTCCTTTGTTGTTGTTCTTTTATTTCTTTTTAAGACTTGTTCGTCAACTTTTATTTATTTATTTTTTATCCTATACCACTAACCTTGTATGAGGAGGGCCGAAAAGAAAAACAGTGGAGAAAGAGAGAGAGAGAAATAAGAAGCAAAATCAAAAGACGAAGAAGAAACGAAGCAACTACCTGCAGTCTAAGAATTCCCTGATTGTCATTCCATTCGCCTTATATAGTCTGGAAATGGCCAACACACACACACATACACACACACACACACACGCGTGCACGTACACGTACACACGTGGTTTTATCTCTTGCATATGAATTTGTCTCTCCATCTCATTGGTCAGTCACTGGTTGGACAAAAAATGCAAATACTTTGAATATTCAAAAAAACAATCATGGAATGTCCGAATATTATAACATTTATTTGGTTTTATAATCACTCTAAAATAAAATTCTTTTGTTTGCTCAGAGCAGTAATTTCTAAAATTGACGGGAGTGGATCTAGGAGAGTGAGGTGTAGAATTTATTTTTTATTTCTGTTAGTCATCCCAGGCCATACATTTTTTTTTTATACATGTAGCTTTTTACATTAAGCACCTAATAATTAAATACACATAGCAAAAAACAAACATATTTAGAAAAAATCTACAATAGAAAATATACATAAGGTGCAGAATATATGTAAAATAAACATAAACTGTCTTATAATAAAGGGGCATGCAATAGTACATTTTCAGGAGGGAAGACCAATGAAGAAATTCTATTTGAAAAAGAGCCAATAAGCCATAAACTATTATTCCCCTCAAATGTAATTGGACATTGTAACCTAAATCTTTGGTTTTGTTCTAATGGGTAATTAGAAAACCTAGGTAAACATAAATTGGGGCGATTTTGAATTTCCTAATTATCCATTAAAACAAAATAAAAATGTCTAATTATTTTTCAGGAGGATAGTATAGGTTATTAAGGAGAAGGCTTTTTTTTTTTTATACAAGAAAATATATAATTACAAGTCGTTTCGAGTTTTAGTTAACTCGATATGACATCGCATGTAGGGCAAGTGCAATTCTAAGTCATCTCTATTTGATGTCACGTCAAATATGAATAATTTAAGAGAATTAAAACAATACAGGTAGATGATTAAGGATTGAGTACAAGACATACTATATTCTGTATTTAAAATTGCTTTAATATTGCAGAAGTATGAAGTGGGGGGGGGGGGGGTTTCGCTCTGCCACTTCTTTGTGAACCCATTATTTAAAGGAAAACCAACCCAAGTGAAATTTCGACAAAACAGACTCCAAAATTTAAAATCTATGTATTATTATAAATCATAAGAGCCATGCCCCTTGATGCAGAGATAGAAGTCTCGTCTCATGTACAGAAGGTCAATTTGCTTTCCGTCCTTAGCGAAAAAAATTATTTATATTATATTGGCTACCAATTAATATAAATAATTTTATGAACAAATGATGGAGTCTAAATGACCAAAGCCAAAAAAAATCATACGAAAATGAAAATAAACTAAAATAGAACCTTAGGAAAAGCTTAATCTAATAATTACTTGCACTGGCGTAATCAAATTTTTTTAATTCTAAGGCCAAATTTTTCTTGTACACTCTTTATTCTTGTTCAAAATTTTAATATTTTTTTGTTTCTTCAATTTCCTATTTTTTTTTCTTCTAAATAGATAACTTTTTTCTCATTTTACTTTTATTTAAAAAACAAAAAAATTGTTTCCACATATTCTTTTATGATTTAATAATTTTTTTTTTTTTGTTGCAGATGAACGTGAAGACGTTCAAAAGAAGTCGTTCACTAAATGGATCAACTCTCAACTCGTCAAGGTGAATTAATTCTTCTCCTTCTTAAAACATATCTAGTTTGTAATTGTTAATTAATTAAATTGTGTTGAAAGATGGGTTTGAAAAAAAAATTTAATCAATAATTTTTTGGCCCAATCTCTTGATGAAGAAGTAAAGGTCTTGCTTCACGTACAAAAGGTCAGTGGTTCGCTTTCCGTCCTGAGTTTATATTATATTGGCTACCAATAAATATAAATAAATAAGGACGGAGTCCAAGTGACCTCAGATGCCGAAAAAGATTAAAAAAAAAAAAAAAACAATAATTTTTATATGAAAGGAAATAGGAACTACAGTACAAGCCTAAGTAATCAGAGTAATTAAAATTCTGACTGAGAAATAAATATAGAGATAGGATTTTTCTTTTGAGCTTCGAAAATTTTTTATCCTCATTATTATAATAATACCAAGGCCGGGCTAAACAATATCTCCCCTTCCCGCCCAAGTTTTTTCCCGATTGAGTTTTCTAAGTGATCCTTATTAGCTTGCCCTCCCACCCACCTTGATCGTTAATTTAAGCCCTGGTATCTATTAAAGAAAGTTGAATGAAATAAAAAAAAATAACAGAAGCCCTGGGACAGGGCTAGACAGAAACTAGGCTTGCTAGTCAAATAATTTCTTTAATAAATACAAAATAATACAAATATAAATTTTTTTCATCGCGTTACGTGTTATCACTAAGACAATTTCTTTACAAATTAAATAAATAAATAAATTACACTTTTTGTTTATCTTTATTTGTATTAAATACAACGTTTCGTTTCATTCTATGACTTCCATCAGATACAATTCAATTATTAAAATAAAATTTTATCACTAGACATCTATTATACAATTTGGAGTGAAGCGAGGAACAAAATGGCTGTAGATTATTAAATGGAAAATACTCATTTGTATTTGAATTGTACATGAAGACCAAACACGAATTAAATATAAATAAAAAATGGAATAGAAAATGTAATTTATATATTAATGATAACACCTATAAAAGCTGATGTTGAAGTTGGATCAACTAGAATTTGAGTTTTCCAAGTTCATGGAGAGCTTAAATATTTGTAAAGTACAATTATTTATATTTTGTCTTTTCATAAATATTTCAATTTGATATTATGATTTATAATAAAATTTGAACGTTCAACATGTTAAAACTGAATTTGTAATTGAATATTTATGAGTGAACCAGATGTGAATAATGGATAAAGTAAGAATAAGAAAAAAATAAAAGGGAATTTAAAGTCCATTGAAAAAATAAATCATTCAAAAATTTAAATTAATAGAAGCCAAGTTGCAAAATAAATCTTCCCTTAAAAAAAAAAAATAAAAATAAAAAAGAGAAATGGGAAGGATCTTAAATTTGTAAGACGATCTGATCTTATAAAAAAAATAGGCAACGAAGCTGCAAAAGTTTCCCTCTCTTCTTAAACAGGCCTAACCATATCATACACTCTAAACGAGTAAGCGAGTTTATTTTCATTGCTATTTTTTGCTCTCTGTGACGATGGATTTTTTATTATCTTATACCCATTATTTTTTCTTTTTACTCTATCTTACCTATATAATAAATATAAATAAAAATATTTGCAAACACCAAAAAAATCGATGCCCAGATTTCCACGAAAATAAACGATTTTTTTTTTTTAAAGAATAAATTTCCTTAGACTCAACGGATTATTATGAAATTTGGTCCTGAGCTTAAGACAAACGTCTTAATTAATACCACTAAATTTCTTAAGATTTGTTCCAGGGGATGAGATGATAGTGGGTACTAATAAATATTTAAAGGTCTTTTATTCCGATTCACTCCAAAATTTAATATTTTTTTAGGCTTTGTAAAATATCATCCATATCAGAGATATAATATGAGCTAATAAAAAAGCTACACACATATACTTGATACGATTATATTATACATATAAGCACATTACAATTTTTTGCATTTTTGGGGTCATTTTGACGTCAGGCTATTAAATTTTTCATGATCATAATACTTTCTCCCCACTATTATATATAGTGCGGGAAAGTAATATATTTGAATCTTTACCTCCCATAAACGTCAGGCTGGGCGTTGGGCCGAATTTTCTCTATTAAAGGTGATGTCTATAATTTATTATTTTAACTCCGAAACACAGGAATTATAAATCAAACAAGAAGTAGAGAATTAAAATAAACTATTTTACATTTTCATTTTTACAATTAAATAAATAATTAATAAACAGAAATAGCAATTTGATCTCACGTTAACTGAAAAATTTGTTCATTTGGCCAATTAAAATAAAAATGTTAATTCTTTGGCAGAAGTAAATAGTGATTATTGATTGATATTTCGAAGGTTATTTATTCAATTCTCCTTCATCAGCGGGCTCATCCTAATAATGCCATGTATATAGTTATTGGTTCGGTCATAGATGGAGAGAAGAAAATTTTATTTTAGACAAGAATGAAATTATGCCCTCCTTTCTCATGTCACGAAGCAAGAATTAGCATTATTTTTTATTATTAGAGCATTATTATTTTATTTGACCATTCTCATTAATGTTTGGTATTCCACACCTAATTGTCTATTAACCAAACAAATGAACGTATTTTATTTTTTTAGGCTACTTTCTAGGCTACTTAATAAAAATTGATCTTCCTGTGGACGGAACCTCTCAAATCTAAAATATCGACCATTTTCAGACATGATCTATAACTGAGATTCGAAAATAATTAACAAATATATAATACATGTATATATGGTTAATGCTTATCATACTTAATTAAACTTTTATATTGAAATTTAAATAGATAAAATTTAAGACCAAAATATGATTAATCTCATTAAAAACTAAATCTGTTGATCTAGAACACCGATCGCCCACCAGAGATTTACAGTTCATTGGCGGTCCGTGAGAATAGATTGGGGGTCCGTAGGGTTGTTCTTTCAATTTAATGCATGCATGACAAGCATGTGTAGAGGTAGATATAAATTTTTTTCACCTTTAATATCCAGTAACGGATTGATATCTCTTTAACAAGCTAGACTCCCGCATATAACTTCCTTTGCCTAGGGCTTATCCACGAACCGAAGTTCCGGCTTGATTACCCCAAACTCTTTTTACATTGATAAAAAAAAATCGATTAACCCAAAATTAATTAGAGATATCAAAAATAAACAATAATTATAACTTTAAGGAGAATTTGAAGTTCAAAACTTGCATTGAAAGTCCCACATTGATTTTCGGAGCTCACAAATTACCGACACAGTTAATCATTACTCTAAGGGATGGTAATCACAGCAAATTATTTAGATACAATATTATAAGTGATTATTTAATTAAAAAGATTCCACAATAATTCAGTCTCCATCATGAAATAATTGACGCAATCTGTTTTTGAGTCAATTTTGTAATTTATCAAAACAAATTCATTCTAATTACCTTTGATGACGATCATTGATTATTAATTTCTGAAGTAATTGTAGCAAAAGGGAGGGAGAGAGAGAGAGAGAGAAGTCTCTCTCTCTCTTTAATAATTATTTAAGAGGAGGGAGAGGAATGTTGGGATTCATTAAGATCATTTCACGTCCGAATTGAATGAATGTTGCCCGATTGCCACCCACACATTAAGCCAATTACATTTAATTGCGCTTCTAAATCAATGATTATCCTAAAAGATATCAAATTAATAATCAAAAATCTTTTTGTTTAATTATTCATTGAAATGTTGAATGCATAATTATACAAAATAAATGATATGTTAGAACCAGACCCCCGCCCTCCAGAGCCAACAAAGAAAACAAAACCAAATGAATATAAAAACAAGGGATGTACATGGAAAACTATAACTAACTAAAAATAAACAATTGCGAATAAAAAAAGAAACATTTTTAGCTCGTATGTTTAAAAGTCAGGATGGCCGAAACGTCGCTCTTGATTATATATTAGCCTGATCTCTCCAATTTTTTTCCTTCTTCGTACAAATTCTAAACTTCATATAATAAGCTTAAATAAAAATTTGATCAGCGTTATAAAATAAGATAAAATTTAATAAAATTAATTTGATTTTTTGCTTTGATTTTGACCTTTTTTTTTAAATAAGAAAATAATTTCCCTTCCACTCCTCTATCAAAAAATCCTTGCCATATTATTGGTTATAAACATGTTATGTTAACATTCACTTCAATCTAATCATTATCATTATAG
>JAAAKE020102652.1:0-18089 GCA_010014785.2 Anisolabis maritima
AAATAAAGGAGCTAGAAATTACTGAAGACCTAATTCTATTTTTTTATTTAAAAAAAATCATTTTTAATAAATAAAATATATTGATTCTAGTGGCCTAAAAAAAAAACGAAATAACTTCTTTTTACGATTATTTAAAAATTAAAAATTAACAAAGTTTTTCTAAAATTAATTTTTTATTTAGTGTTTTTTTCTCATTAAAAAATTAATTATGCGAGATGTTTTTAAAGAGAGGAAATCTAATTAATTAAAAATAAATAAAACAATTCAAATAAATGAATTTTCTGCAATTAGTAAAAATTTCTAATCGATAAAAAAAGCGTGTCATGAACATTAGAACAGTTAACTGATAGAAAGGAGAATCGAACTCTATTTCTTTTAAATTTTTCTTGTGATTCTAAACGAGTACTCAAGTACCGTTTCATTGGTTTCCTTTTCCTCTCCGGAAGGTGTATGATTAGCCTTTTTTAAATTCAAAAAGGCATCCCTACGCCTTGAGAGGAATATAAGAAAAACTCCAAGGAATAAGCTCACTGTCTGCTAGTCTTAGAATCAATATTGCATTTTGAGTAAATAAGACAAGAGTGACTTTTTTATAAACCTATATATTAAGTTTTTACAATATAAAAGGAGAAAATAAACTTTTCTGTGTAGGTAGTTCTCAAGTACTTAAAAATTATTAAAATCCTATTATAGAATCACTAACGGTTTATAATATTTGAACTTTTAAGCCCTTCAATGTGACTAATTTTATTTCTTCGCATATAAAATGGAAAAAAAATTTTTTTAAGTCTTTTTTGGCATCTGAGACCATTTAGATTCTGTCCTTATTTATTTATATTAATATTTATTGGTAGCCAATATAATATAAATACATTTTTGTCGCTTAGAACGAGAAGCGAATCACTGACCTGCTAGATCTCTAGCTCCACACCTTTTTATTTTTACTTTCTCTTACCTATATATGAAATATATAGTGAGAAAGTATTGTGATCGCCAAAAAAATCGATGTCGATATTTCTACGTAAATACATAATTTGAGGTCCCCCGAGTTCAAAAAAATAATGGTCTGTTTGTGTGTCTGTAAAGAAACAAGATTTCTCAAAAACGAAAAGCTGCTAGAGTGAAATTTTTATTTTTAAGCTAGGTACCCATGTCGCATACGCTTCGAAGCTTTTTGATAAAATCGGCCAAAGAGTTAGAACTTTACTGATGTAATTTTTTTCGATTTTCTCAAATTCGTTTTAACGATTTTGGTTAAAATTCAAAAAACAATTATTTTTTAGATCTTTGAAATGTATTAGCTCTTATCCCTCCCAAATTGTTTGGGGCCAATTTTACTCTTGTATATTTTTGTGATTTTCTCTTAAATATGAAGGATGAGGAGGGGGAGGGTGACCGGGAATGGGTCAGAGAACCCGAAACCGGCAATAGAGAAAGGTGTGTGTCATCAGTGCACGATACACCAGGGATAACCAACCGGGGAATGATTATATATATATATATCCTATAAAAGAAAAGATATGCCATGGCAATAAAATATAAATATTTTTAATTCCTGTTTTTTTCGCGTAAAGACTCCGTTCATACTTATTTAACCAATGGGTAGCCAAAATAATTTAAATAGATTTTGTTGTTTGAGACAGGAAGCGAGTCATTGACCGAAAGACCTCTTGAGCCAAGGGTCAGGGCTATTTAATTCCTGTTTGACAATAAACGAAATTTAAATGCCAATTTAAATAATTTTTTTAAGTCTTTTTGGCATCTGAGGCTATATAGACTTTTAAAAGATATATAATATACAATGAACCGTCTTCTGGGGCTTGAATCTTTGACAGCATATCACACAACTTTCTTTTATCTAAGGTAAGGAAAATTGTGTGATGTGGGATCGACACGCGAGATTTTTTATGGTGTTTGTTACAGGTATTTTTTTTATACTCTCGGAATTTTAAATTGTAATTTTTATTTGTATTATTTTGATGAGGAAAGGACGGTAAAAAAATCTCGTCTACTTTTTCTATTTTTTTTTTTTATAGTCAACAGGAAATACAAAACAAAATGAAGTAATGAGAGAGAAAAATATAAACACTAGAACTAAGAATATTATTTACAAAAAAAGAGATACTGAGAGGAGAAAGTGAAAAATTAAATACAAAATTAATAGAGATAAGATATATGAACAAAAAGAAAAAAAAATGAGAAAAAAATAAACAATTACAAATAATAAAGAACAAACTTTTTTACAAGTTAATATTATGAACAATTGTGATTATGACAATTTTTTTTCTTATTTCATGTTGGAGTTATGTATAATGTTATTTTATCCTCTAATATTTCTCAGTATTTTTTTTTTTCTTTTTGTTCCTATCCAAAATTGACATTTTAAACCTCCATTTCGCTTTTAATGTTCTTGTTATTGATTTTTCATTTTTTGTCTGAATACCTGATAAATTAGAATATTATCGAATTTTGGCGTATTTTTGTTAATTGCATCTGTAATCTTTTTGTCTAATATTTCTATAAATTTAACAAATTGTTCCTTACATAAATTCGATTTCTAAATAACAAATCTTTTCTAAGGAGTTTTTAAATTTTTTCCAACTAGTTTTTTAAAATTGAATCGCAACGGCTCTTTCTGAATTTCTAATGTTAGTAGATTATCGTTTTTTAATTTCTATTTTTGTTATTAACCCATTGTAATCACTATCATAGATGACGATAGGAAGTTTATTGCTTTTTATTTCATATTTTAAATGTAACCGCAAATCTTTTATTGCGAGATCTAATTATAATTGACCAGCTGGATAAGAAGGAATCTCAGACCTTTGTTTTAATTTTCAGCATTTGAGAGTAATATCAATTATTATATCGTGATCTCCTGCCCTAATAAATATTTGTTGTATTTGTTTGACTTATTTTTAATTAAAATTAATTTGATTATTAATTATTGTGTTTTTTTGCATTAGATGGGAATGAATTTGGCCTATCCGTCCTTTTACAATTATAGTTTGCGAAATTTATTTTGTTTTGAGTTTAATTTAGTTTCGCAAAGAAAGTTTGCATTGGAATTTGTTTTTTTTTTTTAATTGTTTCTTTTTTCATTTGATATCATGGAATTAACGTTAAGTGAAATAATGTTATAAAAATTTCTCCTCTCTTGATTGATTTTTTGCGAGATTGGTCTATTTTTCTATAGGGTTGAAAAAATTGTAAATTGAATCTATCCTGCTAGTTATTTTTTTATTCTTGTATCTATTTTTTCTAAATAATCTTTTATTTCTGTTTGGAATTTTAATGTAAATAATTTTCTTATTTTGGACTGATACGGATTCGTTTTTTATTTGAGCCGGGCTTACGGGGAGGTTTGCGTTCGCAAAACTTATTCCTGGTCTGGCTTGGATATTCTTAATGGTTTTTCTTTTCTTTTAAAATTTTCCTTCTTATTCTTTCTTTGATTTTCTCTGTTTTATTAAATTTGGGTATCCTCTCCAAGAGGCTGGATGTCAAAATTTGTTACATGTAACACAGTATATTTGGCCACCTTAAAATGTTGTGCCTTTTTCAATTTTGCATTCATTTGGACCATGATCTTCAAGGAATTTCACGCATCTATATTTCATGTTACAGTTTAAAGATACATGACCTGCATCTTTTATATGTTGTCATTTTTTATTAATTTTCCCATGTTACTGGTAATTTATATATTTAATGTTAAACAAATTTTTTGCACAGCTATTTCACCTAGATCTCTAACCCTGCATCAAAGGACAGGGCAAGGAAAATTCTTAAATAATTTACATTATTTGCCTAATTAAATTCGTATAAATGGTATGTTTTATGAGGAAAATAAAAAAAATTAATAAATTGAAATTATTCAAGTTTTCTCACTGTCTGGGGACTTTGGAGAGGAGGGACAAATTATCTAACAAAATTTTTCAAAAACTCACATCTGATAGATTGGATGGAAGCCGTGTATTATCTTAGCGAAACTGATATTTCTTTTCTCATATGTTCTAGTGAATAAAATTTTGTGCCAACTCTATAATAAGGAAATAAAAAAGTCCAGGAAAAAAAGATTTTTGTATCCTTACGCAGAGCCTTCTTCCAAATAATTTTTCTGCTCAAATAGTATCATGTAACTGATATATGGTTGAAAGGAAATTTCAGGATCAAGATGAATAAAAGGAAGAGAACAGCCAGTGGTATTTGTTTTATTTTCTCAAACCTCTAGCTAACGTTTCGGTTCTGAATTGAGACCATCTTCAAAATTAACTAAAGGAGAGTGCTATCTTCTTTTTATACATCTTCAAATATTATACTTTGGCAAAATTCATGCTTTATTGAATTTTTATTAAAATATAAGTAAACCACAAGAATGCTAAATATGTTTTTTGTTAATAATATTAATCGTGAAAGCTTGAAGTATTCAATTAAACTTTTTGTTAATCCAAGAAAAAATGCGTTTTTAATAAATTTCTATTTTTTTTTCAATATTCCGGAAAGTGATGAACGTGAGAAAAACTCACTTTAGAAAAAATTAAATAAATATATATTTGTAAAGATCTTTCTAGAAAGAGAAAAGGTCATTCTTTAACTCCTAAACCAAAAACAAATTTGGGAGGGATCACTCATCTAATTAAAGTGGAGAAAGATAAATAAAGAAATCTAAAAATAAAAAAAAAAAAATTAAATTTTAATTATATAAGAAACACCCGCGGATGCTACTTAAAAGGAGAAGTACCTCAAGTGGGAGTCCTTCGTTGGGACTGTGATTTGAACCGGTTTTCAACATTTCTTGACCTATAACCTTGTAATGAAATAAAACAGCAAATATCATCTTCAAGGTGATCCATATAACTAATATAAATTTTTGTAAAATTTTAATTTTATTAAAAACAAAACAAAAAAGAGATATAGAACTAATAGATAAATAATAAAATAAAGAGGGGAGGGGGGAAAGAGATAGGGCCTTAGGAAAAACAAATAAATTATTAACTTAGAAATTTCAAAAAGGAATTTTATAACCATAAAAATATTTTACTTTTGGTGAATTTTAATGATTATGAAATAGAAAGGTTGAATTTAGTATTTTTTTATAAGATATTTATGTGACATTTTTTTTAAGGTGGAGTTAAACTAACTACTGACATCTCAAGAAATTACTAACATCTCAAGGATATAGTGTTAAAAAAAGTAAAAATCAGCGGACTATTTTAAGAGACCTAAGACTTAAGACTTAAGAAAAAAGTTAATTTTATCCATATACGCGTATAAGTAACGGATTTAAAGTACCGTGTTGAATATTTTAAGATTAAAATAAATTCAAAAAATTATAGGACTACTCTCAATATCATTATAATGAACATGATTGCGGAATTCCAATTCAATGTCATATTTTTATTTAAATCCACACATAACTAAGAGAGAAAGGGACTCTCTTTTAAGATTAAGGTCAATTCATTTCAGTTGCAGAAAAAATAAATAGAGAAGAAATAGTGGGCAATATAAAAATGTATAAAACTTGAAGAAATTTTTATAGAGAATTATAACAAAAAATCCCCCCTTTAGATATTAGTCAGAGAATGAATATTTAATGGAGGATGTAAGATTATTAAAAAACCATCTAAATTTTTTTTTAGAAGATTATCATAGATGACAATTACCTTTTTTTAATATCTCCTTTTCGGGTATCAAGGTGGGAAATCATCTCTCATCATCATCATCTCTTCAAAATTAGACATAAAAAAAACCCAATTTATGATGGGTCTTAAATGCATGAAGGACACGAGCGAAGATATTTTTTAGGGACGGAGGGGGAGGGATTAGAACACTAAAATATTAATAAAATTTTTGACTTTTTATTAAAACTCAAATGTTGTTACTTTATATAAAATTTACCAATTAAATCTTGTCTTGTCTAAAGATGCTAACAAATTTTTATCAATTCCAACAATTTGTAATTTGAATCCTTTTTTAGGTAAAAATAGAACGAATTGTGCCAACCTTAAGTAATCTAATGGAATGCCCGAGGGACATTTTATGGGAGGAAGAGAGCCAATAAAATATGTTTTTACATTACATTAAAGAGAAAAAGTCATGACCACCCCAGGTTATACCTGAGTTGTAGAAATTTGTTTCCAAATTAAATCAACCATCCAATGGTAAAGAAGAATTAATGTAAAGAAAATTATTTTGGATTTAAATAATAACACATAACAAGCTCATATATTAATATTACATAATATTTTAGCTAATTAATTAAATATTTATTTCTATTTTATATAATTAAATCTATTTGAATAAAATTTCACCTATTAATTCATATGAAATTACGGTATACATAGCAGATAAATTTTAAATTTTTTTCTTTTTTCTTTTTTTTTTTTTTTGCTTCTTTACTAATAAAAAAATGTGGCAGTTTCAAATACAAGATAATGTAATATTTATTCTTGGAATATAGGATTCCTTTCAGTTATTTAATCATTGCCATTGAACGAGATGTTGACCTTCTAGCAAGGGATCATTAACAAATGAAGTTTGCATAGGAAAATTTTGAAATTTTAATTTCCCGAATTTTATTAAGGGCGTTCACATTTGACTCTTACATATATAAGTCACTGGAGTAGTATATTTGCAATATGCTTTCTCCATACTGGCTGATCTTGTTCCAGGAGGTCTTGTTGATTGCATCATTAAGTGGAATGTTGGCGCGGCCCAGGACCGCCCTTAGGGGTCCAAGGCAATTTCTCTCTTGAATTGATATTTATATTCATTTTCTTATATAAATAACCCTTAGGAAGTCACTCTGCCTTGACATAAGGAACATTAGCCGGAGGTGAGAGAGTTCAGGTCATGATTTGATGGAATTATACTTAATTATAACAAGACAACAAGTGCCCATTTATTTATTAGGTCTCAGAAAATAATAAAATTAAAATGATGATTTATTGAATCTTTAACCTAAATGAAAATCATGGAAAGTTCACTTTCGCTATTATCCAAACGAATTTGTAGTAATGACATTTTTCCGATGTTAAAATTATCTCTGGTCATCTTTAAGTGAAAGCAATAATAATAACATACTAATTTATTATCAACAAATTTTTAAATCATATATGATTAGAAAATATAAAATGGTGAGAAATATAATTTTATTATCTCTATATTTTCGTATTAAATTCTAATCTTTGAGAATCGTTTGGAATAAAATGAATGGCGCTTTTACATATAATTCAGACCACGTTCTGAATAAACTCTTCTTTCTTCTTTCTTTGTCTAATAAGACAAAGAAAGAAGAAAATTTGAATAATTTCTAAAGAGATCTATTATATAATTAAATGTAATAAAGAATAATAAGATGGATAAGATTTCTCCTTTAATGATTGATCTTGCAGTTTTTATTTAAAGTAAACTTGTTTTGTTATAATAATATTAATAATTATAGATGGAATTTCGATTTCATTTTGTCAGAAATTTTATTTTAACTTTTTTTTTGTCAACAGATCTTTTCAATTAAAAATTTCTTTTAGAAATTTGGCAACCTTTCTTTGCGGGTCCAAACAGTGAAGAATCTTTTCGTTGATGAGGATGATAAATAGTAGTTAGTAAGTAAAATGGATATGAATCTCCAGGTGAGTCGACACTCTTTATTCTCCTTTTCTAATCAAAGAGTCACTATTTCAGATGAATTATTTCTCATTTTAAGAATAGTAGCTTGGTGCTTGCTTCTTAAAATCTGTATTTCAGATTTCTTGCATATTTGCAAAAAGTGGTGTAAACCCGATTTTGTGAGTTTTCTAGACTTTTAGGAGTAATTTTATAAAAATGGATGAAAATTGTCGATAAAAGGGAAATCTCATAATTTAATAAATAAAGAATAGTTTCCTACTTATTAAACAGTGAAATATAAAAAGATTTTATGAAAAGCAAATAATATTTATTATACCTATATCTAACAATATAGGTATATAGTTTTTAATCTTAATGGTTGGAGAAAGTGTGTAAACAACACGCACATGGATTCCTAATCTTATGTAAATCGAGCACTTGACAGTCAATCTAATCATCAAGAAAAAAGTAAAAAAAAAAAAGAACGTTTCAATTTCACAGAGATTACGAGCCAAAAAACCGGTACAATGAACAAGGTATTTAAATAAATTTCTCCTTAGAAGCCCAGTTAATTCACTTGGCATGCAAACCGGAAATAGTCTTTTTAATATAACAAAATCAATGATCCATTAAAACAATTTTGAAATATAATTGATTCAACTAAAAACTGAGTCATTGCCACAATAAATTTAAAAAAATGGTGAAAATAATTTAAAAATTAATTTATCCCATCCTAGTAAAATTATAAAATTATAAATTTCTTTTTTTGGAAAGCATAAATATATTTAAGAATATTAATTTTAACAGAAGAATTTCATTTCATAATAATTAACAGTTTCTCCATGAAATACAAAAGAATTATTGGGTATTACTGCCAGCTAGTGAATATTTATCAATTTTTATTAGTTATAAAACTTAAATAATAAGAGCAACTAATAAAAATATCTTTCAAAATCTCAAAAAATATTTAAAAATAAGGCCTTAAAATTCAAATTAGATTCTTCATCCCCTTTAGGGATATTGTTTTATAGGTTTAAATAGTATAAAATAATATTTAAAAGATAATATCATCTTGACTCATTAGCTAAGATGGTATAATGATAAATACAATTATTATATCTTAGCGAAATTATAAAGAGTGTATTAAATTTCAAAAAGAATGGTTTTTTTGACGAAAAAAAATGACAAAATTATAAATTAAATAAAAAAGAACGTTTATTAATTATTAAATTTTAAAAATGTGTTTAAAATCCAATTTACTATATGACATATTTTTACTTTCTTTTACTTCGACGGAAATACACCTATGAGGTACTGTGAATAAAAAAAATGAGTTTCGCAAAATGATCTGTCTTTATGTGTGAATATGATTTTTCAAAAACGAAAAAAACTATGGTGTAGTGAAAGGCCTAAATTTTATATTTTAAGCTAAGTACCCTCGTCGCTTGCACTTGGAAGCTTTTGAATAAAATCGGCCAATGGGAACTAGTACTACTTCTTAAGTTTTTTACGATTTTTTCAAAATTCGCTCTAACGATTTTGATTAAAATTCAAAAAACACTTATTTATTTGATGATTTTTGAAATATATTAACCCTTATCAGCTCCAAAATTGTTTAGGACCCACTTACGTTTTTAGGTTTTTTTGTGATTTTCTCTTAAATATCTTCTGTAATGATATTGATTTAATTGGTCGAACTTTGAACAGCTATCTAGAGGGCCCGATGCCAAAAATCTGATGTGACATCACTTAGTGAATAACTAACTACCTTACGTTAGATAAGAGAAAGTTGTGTGATGTGTGTTTGGTCATACCAGATTTTTTAAAATTTCCTTTTAAAATAAAATAATAAAAGAAAATATATTTGATCAGAAGAATTCTCAATATAAAAGAAATGTGACCTTAATTAGAGGTCGTAATTTTTTTTAGATAATTTGAAATTTTACAAAAAATTTATATTTGAATAAGTTAAAATTAATTTGTAATCAAGTACAAGGTCGGAAAAGGTAAATAACGTTATATTGAGTTCCCTAGGTCGAATCTTTTTTTTTAAATTATTTTCAAATGAAATTATAACCTTGAAAAAAATGAACTGTATTAATTAAAAAATAAAAATTATACTTTAAGGAAGACAAATACAATTTTAAGGTTGAACTCTACATTAATATTATTTGAATAAATTATTAAATAATTTTATTTGATATATATGTTATTATTCAATATATGCCTAGGTGGTTAGGTAGTAGCATGCAGGAATGAACAAAATTTTATTACTCTCCCCCCCTACAGTTGAATAAAGGAAAGATTCACATAATTTTTTTCTTCTATAGTAAACCAAATTTTTCCGAAAGTGAGTTTATCTTATCTTTTTTAAGTTAGTTCTATGGATAAGGTGAGCCCTTTAAGGGGCCCCATGGAAACAAGCCAAGGAGTGAAGCGGCGTACATTTTGGGTTCCTCTAATCTATATAATGTGTTATGAGTTGCAAGAAATCGCTTTCTAGCTTGTAACCTACGCCCTTCTCTAATTATTCAGCATCTCTTTTGTAGAAAGTCTTTTTATAAATATAACTCAGAAGATTTGATCTGAAACGACGTGAGCTCTTTGATTCGTCATTTCAAGGTTTGAATGAAAGAATGAGTTGCTGAGGTCGTATCCGTGTCAATTAGGTTTTAGTAAGAAAAACCGTTCAATCCGATGGCGTAATCATTAAGAGTATCAAACGGTTGGCATTTCTACGTAATAATATACTTAAAATAAAAATTGAAGTCCTTAAAAAATTTTAGTGATAATTTTGAAAATAATTAACAAACATTTTTTTTCAAAATATGTAAATAATATTAAAATAAATGTTTAAAAAAATGAAGTTTCTCTGAGATTTATATAATAAATTAATAAATTTAAAAAACTTTCAAGCATGAAAAGATTTCGAATGAATTTGTTGTCAAATTTAATTGGAGAAATTTTAGATAAACTCGTAAACGAGTTTAATGGATGCTTTAATGAGTTATTTGCCTTTGTTCCAATTAGACTAAAACTAGAAAATAAAATGAATCTGATGATAGAATTTTAGATTCGACTGGATGATTGGCAAGAATCTCGCTGAGTAGCTGAAATAAAACAATTTATATTTCATTGCCGACGTTTCGAACGTAAGTCACGTACTGAGGATGAAACGTCAGCAACGAAATATAAATTGTTTTACTTCAGCTGCTCAGCAAAATTCCCTCTTCCATTATCCAATTAAAAATTTGCAATCAACTAGCACAGAAGATATTTTTAATTCGATTATTTATGGATATTATTTTTGATTAAGAGTTGGAAAAAAATTATATATTAATAAGAATAATTATTTATTATACCGAAAGAAATAGGTAAAAAGAATTAGAATAACGTAAATCGCAATAATGATTATGATGACCATGATGATGAGTAAACCATCCAATGTGGAGGAAGCAGTGATGGATTTAAGGTAGAGGGGAAGGGCATATACCTGGCATACACACCCGTTTTGTAAATTTTCGGAGACTATCATTGCTTTAGTACAAAAAATGTATTTTTAATATTAAAGTTATATAAATAGTAGTATTTGAATAAATATTGCACTTAATATGCGACTTTTTACTCCACTTTTACTCTTTAAACTTGATTAAATAGTAGCTGATTATAAAAAGTGAAAGACAATTTTAAAAAGATGTTTTTAGAAATATATTTAAAATAATATTTTTGAATATTAATCTCGATTTGACTAAGATTGTTAACAGAAAATTATTTTTTGCAAAAAGGGGAACTAAAAATATATATTGTATTAATACAAGATGTGATTGAAATAGCTGATTGACTCTCCTTTTTAAATACTTTTTAATTAATATCTTTAAATAACAGGTATTTACCAGAAAAAGTCCCCATATGATCCGCATTTTCAGACGACTCCCTGTCGCCGGTGAATGTTGATTATCACTCACAACTCGAGTTCACCTGACTCACTTTGGACTTCTTATAAAATTGAGTGGTCTGCAACGTCCGTTCGCTCTTAAGTAGACTTCGATGCTGTCGCCCCTCTCTATTCTATTTTCTCCTTCAAAAAATTTTAATAAAAGATTAAGTTCCATTATTATTATTAAATTTATAATATATAGAACATTTGAATAATTCAATTATATATAATAATAATTTAATTAAGGGTTTTTATTTTCATTTTTTTTTTTTTTTGATGTGAGTTAAAAAAAATTCTGAAACATCTTAAATTAACTTGTTTTAAAGATTTTTTTTTAAGTCTTTCGACATCTGAGGCCATTTAGACTCCGTCCTTATTTTTTTAGAGTTAAAACAATAGAGCCGTAGCCAGTCTGTTGGTCTGCATTTCATAAAGAGTGAGATGTGGTTAAGTATTAAATAAAATTTTTTTAAATAAAAATTTGAATAAAAATTTTATTAAAAGCCTATTTCAATTTTTACGTTGTCTACTTAATTTATTATTCTTCCCCCCTAGAAAGTCCCGGTTTGCTTTGCGACGAGATAAAAAAAGAAAAAATATATCGCGTACTGGTTGTTAATATAATTATTATTTATAGTTATAATTAAATTTATTAATTATAATTTTTGAGAATTTACCAATGTTCCAAAGAGTAGACTGCCAGAATTTTTGTTTCTTGTTGTGTCGAAAGAGAAAGCAAGCCGGTCCGCTTCAGAGCCTGTCGCGTGCTGAGAGGTAAAGAATGGCAGATCAACTAATAGAAAATCCGATCCGATCATCCCAGGTAACATGTGGTGGTTTTTATCTCGTACTAATAAGACGTGAGCCCCTGAGTGTTTTTTAAATATGTTAAATAATAAACTGAATTAATTTATACCATTACTGTAATTGTAATTTTGAAGGAACAACTAAAATTTGTTTATATATCTTTTCATGCATATGTTTAAGGAGAGATCCGAAGTAGTTATTTCAAATTTCAAAGAATGGCTTTCTTTTGATTGGCATTTGCTTCATTAAGAAAACCCCTATGGAGGATTTGAACGAACAAGTTATTTTCAAACTTATACCTAAGTATAATCTGAATTTGCTATTTACTATTTCATTGTGATCTCTGTTACAGTGTTATTCAGATTAAAGTTGTTGGAATTTTCATAGCGTCAATAAATATGAATAGAATTACAAACATTAAAATATAAAAATAGGAAGGCAAGCCGGTTTTCCGAGTAATAAGCCGCTCCCTTTCAGACCTTGCAATTCTAATCAATGCATTTGTCAGGGACATACACTATTGATTGAGAGGGAAAGAATCTGCTCAAATTTTTTAAATCGTTTTTAGAACTATCAACTATTGCTAGAAAGGGACTTTTTAAAAAATAATTTGAAATAATGATACCGAGAAAATAAAAGGTTGATTCCTCTCGCGACATGGAACCCAATTAAAAGCAAGAGAGAGGGAGAGAGAGAAAAGTTTGACAATTGATTATGAGTTTCAGTACTAAAATTTAGTTTTAGAAAAATAAAATTGTTTGTCTTAAAAATATGATCATTTTAAATTGTAAGTGAGGACATAACCCTATATTATAAATGACTTTCGTTTTACATTGGTCAAATAGTTTTTCAGAGTTGGTGGTATAAATTAAATATTTTTATCCCTTCTCTTCTCCCCTTAAATACCGATCTTCAGCAAAGATGATTCGGACATGCCAGGAAGACCTGGAACATATTAGAACGGCAGTGCCTTGATGTATAATATGTGTGGTAATATCTATATATTTATATTTAAAAAAAGACATTTTGCAATAAAATATCTTAATTTATAATAAAGCTAGTTAAGTTAGTCAGAGTTTGAGGTGAAATAGTATCGTAACTATGTAAAAGATTATAGAATATTTATGAAAAATACCTTATATTTCAAATGTTCCTTTTTTTGACCATTATTTGAAAAAATAACTCGTTCATTTTATAGAATAATTTAGAAATGGTTTAGAAAATAATGAAGGAAAAACACAATTTTCTGATGAGTGTATTGGCATTTGTTTCTTTAGGTTCTGAAAAAAGAATTAATAACTTTTAGTCAAATGAAAATTTGAGCAAGGTGAAGCTAGCGGCTGATTTTTAAATGGCAACGTCGCATTGGCAGCGAAACATACAGAAAATTAAATTTTAATAAATAATTAATATCTCCGTTATTATTGGGTTAATTAATGCGAAATTTCGTAGGTATAAAGAGTATGAATTGGGGAATGTAATTCTTTAGAGAAAAATAATAAATTAATCAAAGAAATAAATAAAAATGAATAGAAAAAATGTCTCTACACGAGTAGGATTTTTAATTAATTAATAACTCCTAAAGTAGATGATGTGCCCTAATGAAAATTTGCAGAAATATTCTTTATTGAATTCTCAACCCAATGATATATCGTTTACTGGAGTAGCACCCGTCAGAGAGAGTGAAAAAAAATAAAAACCACCCTTTTAATAAGGACATTTATATTTATTATGCTAAGCGATGTGCCCTAATGAATCTATGCAGTTTTATTCCTCATTGAATGCCGAATCCAATGATATATTGTTTATCGGAATACTACCCGTCAGAGGGGTTGAATCTGGCGTCTCAACACGAACGCAGGTATTATTTAATTTATAACTCCTATACTAGACGATGTGCCCTAACGAATCCAATGATATATCGTTTATTGGGGTATCACCCGTCTGAGAGGGTGAAACTGGCGTCTCAACACGAACGTATATGTTAATTTATTTATAACTCTTTGATTAGAAGATGAACCCTAACGAAATTTTTTATGCATATTCTTTACTATAACCCCTATTTCATTTTTTATTATTTCATTAAAAAAAAAAATTTAATTTAGTGATTAATAATTTTATATATACAAGACTCAAATTAGTACTCATCGATACTGATTTTATTTTTTCTTATTTCTATTAATATATATTAATTTGTGAAGTATAGAAGCCTTAGTACCAAAAGATACTAAAAATAATAATAATAATAATAAATAAAAATTTTCATTCAACTTATGATATATATATTTTACGAACCCGTATTTTTTCCGGTTTATTCTTATAAAAATTGTGTAATTATTAAATTAATTAATTTAAGCTTTTAATATATTATCTAATCAGTAATAAAATACTCTATAAATAATTATTTTAAAGAGAAGATTAATTTAACATATAGTCAATGTTTAATATCATCTATTTTTTTAATTCCTTTCATTACTTTTTTGTTCCCTCATGTTTATTAAAAAGAAGCTATTTGTATCATAACAAACATAAGGCCCTGTGGCGCAACGGATAACGCGTCTGACTACGGATCAGAAGATTCCAGGTTCGAATCCTGGCAGGGTCGCGTAGAATTTTTTTATCTATTTTTTACTTTGTAATAAAATCCATCGTTATAACATATATTCTTATCTTTTTAAAATTTTATTATTTATATTATAATTGCGAAGATCCAATTACAGAAATTTCACGGGTGATTCAAATTTCTAAAGGTTTTTCTTTTCAAGTCTTTTTGGCTTTTGATGCCATATAGTTCAATTATTTATTATTTATGATAGAATTATTCAGGCATATTTATTTATACCAATGGTATCTATTATTTAAATAAATTTTCATTGGACTGCCTGAGATCCGAAACCACATATCTAATGTTTATTGATATTCATGGCTATTGAAAATCTTTTGCTTTTTTATAATAATTTATTATTAACTATGACCAAACTTGAGGAGGCAGGGGGTAAGACTAAGCTGCGGAATACGAATCTAGAGTATGAAAATAGCTCGGGTTGGAGTCCGGCTTGCCGCAAAAAATTATTTCCAACTTGGCTAGAAGTCTCCTCGTGGGGTAGTAAAGTGATAGATAATCTCGCCCCAGAAGCCCAAGTGGTATCACAATGGGCCATTACTGGCCTAACTGAGTCTCCCCAATGGAGGCCGGCAACCATCTCAACCTAACCTAACCTATGACCAAACTTCACTATGCCATATGGATCTTTTTGAAATTCGCAAAAAGAAAATTGCCCGCTCAGAAAAGGCAGAACCCCAGTTTTTCCATTTAATTTTTTTTATATAAAGGGGCATCTCAGCCTTAACCATACCTTTATTTAAAAATCCAACCCTGCAAGTAAAGTTTTAAACATAAGACTATGGAGTCGTATGGGATGCTGTATCACAGGAAGGAATAACTCCCTGTCTACAATGATGATTTCCATCCTTTTTGGAACAAATAAGGAGAGGAAGTGAGCCTCGATTTTTTTTGTTGCCAATCAGCCGCAAGTAAAATAGAGATCATCTTCGGTAAAATGATGTGGTTTCCAAAGTCCCCAGATTTAACTTTATCTATGAAATCATCTTAAAGTTGTCGTTCCAAAACAAAGCTCGTTCTTTTGAAGTTTTTTAAGAATTGATCAGACATTAGATCCAGTCTTTTCAAGTTTTGTTTCTCTCAGGAATAAGGCGGACCTCGTTGTGGTAGAGCGTGATGGTTTTTAAATTAATTAATGATGGTAAAGGATGGTTCTTTATTACTTAAATATTTATATTAATATACTGATCATTTTTTCGTCTGTCTTGTTAATTTTAAATCTCAGTTCCTTAGAATGAGCCATCCTGTAAAACATAATTTAATAGGTATAGATAAAAATATATCTAAATATAACATAAAGAACCTATTTTTTTTTTTCAATAAAATAATAAATTAATAAAAAAATGTATACAATATATTCATTACAAACTCTTAAACAAAAAATTTTTAATATAAAAAATATTAAATCAGTAATTTTATTTACTTAAAGCATAAAGAGGAAGGAGGTGATTGATATTCATTTATAAATATGAAGAGAGAAAAAGTTTGTAATTAGTTAATCCTTAGTTGGCAATTTTAAAAATCTACAAACACAAATAAATGAAAAATTAAATTTTCAATAGAAGAGTTTGGGGCTGTAGAATATTAATTGTTGGATTGGATGCTAAGGATTTTTTTATTAAATAAACGAAAAAATTTCTAATTGTCAGAGGTTTCGACCAAATTTTATTCAGCCATCTTTAGCCTATTAAGGATAAATGACAAACATTGAAAAAAATTCCATTTATTACATTTTCTCATATGTACATATCACAAAATATTTCAGTATTTCTTCTAATTACAATCATTATCATGAAATATATAAATATATATAGACATGTGTTATTTGGTCTCGTGGTCTCGTGGTAATGATAAAATATGCTTCAAAGGCGATAGCTCTATGATACTCAATGTAGCCTTAATAGATTAAAGATAGGTGATAAAATTTGGCCAAAACGTCTCACAATTAGGAATTTTTTCGTTTAAATGATGAAAAAACCTCCTTGGCTGCATCCTCACAATCCAACAATTTTCTAAATTCTTTCCATTAAATGGACGATTTTAAAGATTAAATTTACTAATAAAAATTTACTTTTTTAATTATTTTTTTTTTTTATAAAAATACGATTTTAAAATTATTTAAAAAATTATGACAATTAATTGGGCGTTTGGGTGTTTTTCTCGCCATTTTTTTTCATGGTTATTGCAGCTTCCTTAAGTTGAGGCATTTTTTCTTGTAGTGATTTCAAAAGTTCATCGTTAAGTTCTAGATTGGACTTAACCTGGAAAATATATTATATTTAAATAAAAGTAAAATATGACTTCACCCTTATAAATGTAATAAGGTAAGTGAGTGTTATAATCTAAAAAGGTAATTAATTATGTTTAAAAAAAAATATAAAAATAAATTTTTACCTTTTCATGAAAATCAGAAAGAAGAGTTGACGTTTCAGGAGAAATCAAAGGTTTTAAATGTTCTACAAGCCAAGGAGTGAAACGAGGTACCGCAGCATAAATAGGTACAGAATGAATTGATTGGAACATTATAAGAATTGATAAAATAAGTACTCTTAAGGGATCTTCACAAGAGGTTAACTCTTGGATTAAACTTTGCCGGTGATTTTGAAGCCATGCTCTGAAAAATTAATAAAATTTAAAAAATTATATTTGATCGTGTCCCCCTTATTTTAGATCATTTTTTTAAAATTATATTTCCAAAACATTTTGAGAATACAAAAATGTACCAATAATTCTAGCCGTCGATGTAATAAATAAAAATCTGGTGTGACCGACGCACATCACACAACTTTCTCAGGTAAGAAAAATTATGTAATGTGCTGTTATACGGGATTTTTCAGGCCGATATACAATATATATTAATTACAATATATGTAATCCAGGCATATTTATTTATATCAATTGGTATCCAATTTTCATCAGACTGCCTGTGATCCGAACCCAGTCCCCTTGTCTTTTAAGATTATCAACATTGACAATGTCATAAACATAGAACTTAATTTATTATATGTATAGTACAGCCAATTTAATCGTTAAAATAGTTTAAGAGAAAATCGCAAAAAACCTAAAAGAGAGACTATTTTAAGAGACCCATTTTTTTCAGAGGAGGTCCAATTT
>JAAAKE020102663.1:0-18089 GCA_010014785.2 Anisolabis maritima
GGATGGTGTGGTGACGGTTGTCGCGTTGGTTGGTTCGGCTCGGATCCGGGGCCTCAATCTGCCTACTCCCCGGGTCGTGAAAATGGCTCCAAAAGGAGAGCCGAAACGTCGAGTTAATCCCGGGCCAACCCGGGAAAACATTATTCCATATATATATAGTGAGTGACCAGTAAGAGAAATCATGAATACCTATAGTCACTCCTAAACTTTCGATGTTATAGTTGCAATAAAATTTTTCAAGGGGACGTCATAGTATATTTTTGGGAAAATAACTCTCTGGAGTCAATCCATAACACGTATGAATGAAGAGAATTATCAGAGATTTGTATATCATTTCACTTTCGATCGGTCATTTATGTCATTGAGACTAACTTTCTTCCCTTTTCTAGCATTCAGAGATATATAGGTAAAAGGATTAAATTTAGAAATTAAAAATAACAAAAAGAAAAGAAGATAGTCTCTTTAATATCAAAATTTTAAACAAGGATATTTATTTTAAAAGTTATCCAAAGAATCAGTCCCTGGTTAGGGTTAGCTTTAGTCTCACTTGTAATTTATAAGACTATCAAAAGTATTATATAAAGAGATTTTTAAGGCCAATACATTTTAAGAAATTTCTTTTACAGTTATTATTTCAAACAAGAATTTTCAATGGAGCCGATAAGTTTAAAATTAGCCTAGCCTACTAAGGTGAAAATTTATTTTGAGACTTTTTCGCGAGGATCGATTGATTTTCACACTAATTATCAGAATGAACAAGGGCGCGATTTCACGGTCCAGCGATAACAAAAAACCTCGATGTTGACCAAAATTGTCTTTTACCTTCCACTAAGTACAGAATAATCGAAGAGAGGCTTCAAATATTGTAAAGAGAAAATAAAGAGTGCTAGCATTAAGAAAAATTACAGTATAAGGGACATAAAAAAGATGGAGCTTTCAATTTCAACTAGTGAATGGAAATTTTGATTATTATGGATAACAAGTTCCAGTTCTATCTCTTTCAAATTTATTTCTAATTATTGAAAATAGTATTTTTTTAAATTCTATTAATTAGAATCTTTTCGAATCGGTGATCTTCAAATAATATTGAAATTTAAAGAGCTAAATAATAAAGTATAAATATTTTTAGACAAATGACTCCTAATATCTCCAAAATACTGTATGAACCCAATTTGGGTAGTTTGTTCCTTCCCTTCCTCTAGGCCATATCCAGAAAACTTTTTTGGGTGATCCCAATCTACTATTTTACCATTTCTAAGAAGGTTGGACCAAATCCATTTTTCATCCTTTAAATAATATAAACCTAACCATTTCGGGAAGGAACCTACATTCAATCTTCCTCTCCCAAACAAAAAGTAGAATGACCATTCAAAATCAGAATAAAAAATCTATAATTGAATGAGATTTCGAATTCACTTTGGTTTTTATTAATCAATAAATACCTAACAAAAAATAAATAAATAATAAAAAAATCAACAAAAATATATATATATATATATATATATATATATATATATATATATTATTGAAAAAGTCCTTATGTTAAGGATGTTGGCAGTTAGATCATAAATATTGGTTAGACTCGACTTTTTCTAATTCTTTATGATTTCCAGTTGGTTTCCCTTAAGCCTTTACAATATAGATAAAGAGTAAGAATTCATTTATATTATTTTTTTTAAATTTTATTTGATTACTTTTAAAAATTTTTCCATCTTAAACAGAGAATTTTAACCCTTACGATCTGACTTCTCATCTAAATAAATTTTATAAATTAATGATTACTGGCATATTTTCACAAGCTTGTTTCACGAGACAACACATCTTTTTCAACATGGTTTGGCCATTTTTATATTTTCATTTGTTTCTGGTGGCAGCCAAGTCACAGTTTAAAAAATATCTAACGAAAAATTTAAAGGTAATCAAATAAAATTTATATTAAAGAATTCATACTCTTTGTCCAGACTGTGCAGAGATTTATGGGTCTAACTACTGGTGGTTTTTCATTTGCAAACACATCATTCATTAAAGGGTTTTTCGACCTCCAATTCAGGAATGAAATATAATCCTATAGCTGTATGCATTTGTTGTAAAAATTTCGAATTTTAAACCAAAAGACCCAAAATTCTAAAGACAAGGGATAGGGTTAAATTCTCTTTTACTTTACTTCTCTATTAATTTAAACTTTACAACCATTATGCGAGTTTTCTTAATAATATTTTGACGACTCTAATTGTTTTTATAATTTTTTCCAGCAGTTTTCCAAAGATAACATCTTTTTGAGAAATTTGCGAACATGTTCTATTAATACCACCAAATTTCTATTGACTTCAGAGTTAAAAGATGTGAACGGATTTCCACTTAATAAACTTTTTAATGAAGAAAAGAAAGTAAATGGCAAGAGATTAGATTGTAAAAGATAAAGTAAAAGTGGGGTTGAGCATGTGAGTAGCTCGGGTAGAATGAAGCGAAGGGCGGGGATGACATTGGACATCAATTAAGGGTATTAGCGCAAGAGGCAATAAGGGAGGGAAGCGAGGATGTCTGTTTCTGTATAATCGTCAGTCGACAGGCCGACAGCGAGGCGGTTGCAGCAGCTGCGTCGCCTGCGCACGGTGAGCCTCTCTCCTGCCTCTTAACTCCTGTCTCAAATGCTCTCTAATGCCTTTAAATCCTAACTCATTGTTCCTGACATCCTCTTAGTCTTATCTCAATGCGATTAACTAAAGGCTTATTTCCAAATAGAACAAATTTATTTTGCTTTTTTTTATTAATTAAAAAAAAATAAAATAATTGGTTTTTTTGAAATTGTTTATTTATCACTTAATATTAAATTAATGCAATTTTTATTAAGGAAAATAAGGGAGAAGAGAAGTGAAAGACCTATTCACCCTAGGAATTGGCCATTGAGCCAGAAACTGGTGATGGTGAAGGATTCCATCACTCGGTTATGCTCAAGGAATAAACAATCGGGAATGATTTTTTTGTTATGTTTGAGGGTTTTTATGTCTTAATAGAAGAAAATAACTTTTGTTGTATTTCAAAAACATTAAATTTTGTGTACTTTTTAAAAGAATAAAAAAATTTGATTTGCATCCCTGCCTCTTTAGGGTTTCTTTCTGAATATGAAAATAAAAATAGAACAGGATAAAGATGAAAACTTCGGCCAATATTTTTAAGTTTCATTTATTTATTTTGAATTCGAGAT
Organism: Anisolabis maritima; assembly: GCA_010014785.2. Lineage (NCBI taxonomy): Eukaryota > Metazoa > Arthropoda > Insecta > Dermaptera > Anisolabididae > Anisolabis > Anisolabis maritima. The sequence goes on from JAAAKE020102663.1 coordinate 3,206, forward strand.
ACTTAAGCATGGATAGTTGTAAAATTTAATTGCATTACGTCAATGTTTTTTAAATAAATCAAAAACCTAAATAGTGATTTCAAAAAAATATGTTAATTTTCATGAAATTATTATTTTATTATTTTTTTTTTCATTATTTCTTGAAAAATTAATTTTCCTCTACTAAGAGAAATAATGTCAGCTCAAGACAACATCCGGGACCTATAAGTAGAATTTTACATCAACGAACGTTAGTGGCTGCCTACTGATTCACATGTTTTTCAATAGGAATAATTTCGCTTTCGCAGCCAATTGTCTCCAAAAACAAGAATGTGGTGGATGTCTGAAGGAAAAGTGTTGAAAATATTCGAAAATAGAAAAGTGAATTTGCATTTACTATTAGCGAATATAAGGACAAATGAACAAGCCTAATACTTCTAAACGAAAAAAGATCAAAGGAAAAAAATATAGAGGCTAAAAACACGAAGTAAAAGGCCCCACTCATCCGTTTTTGTCTTAACCATATTTTATATTTTTATAATTTTCCTAATGCTCTGTCCCATGGTGCAGATGTAGAGGTCTAGCTTCACGTACCAAAGGTCAGAGGTTCACTTCCCGTCCTGAGCAACAAAAATTTATTTTAATTATATTGGTTACCAATTAATTTATATAAATAAGGATGGAGTCTAAATGGCCTCAGATGCCTAAAAAGATTTAAAAAAAAAATAATAATTTTCCTAATATATTATAAATAATAATTTTCCTAATATATTATAAAGAAAAAAGTCTTTGGGGCACAGGTAATTAAAAAAAAAAAATAAAAAAAACTAATAATTTTAATAGAAGTATAGGATAGATAATGTGAAGTAGATATTGGTATTATTTATCGCAAATAAAATGAAATTACTCTAGACTTTTTATTAAGAGATGCCAGATAATTCTTTTCAGAGATCATTTTTTATTCCTAATACTATCTCCACATCTTTAACTCCAAAAAATTATTTAAATATTTCTTGGTTACACCAATATTAAGTGAATTAAATGGTAACATATTTTAACCAAAAGAAAAAAAAAAAATTATTCAAAATGTTTTTTCACTCTATCTAATGGTTTCAGCAATCATATGCTAGTCTTCTTCAGAGGATAGTGAAGGAAGTTGATAAAATTGGTATGTTTAAGTCTGCAAATATCATATGTAAAGGTGAAAAGACGGTTCTTCATTTGTATTAGAAGCTATATTAAATTAAGGTCTTCTCACCTTTAAATATGATCTTTGCAGTCTTAAGCATACCAATTTTATCTCCTCCCTTCACCAACCTCTGAAGAAAGCCAGCATGTGCTTGCCCAAATTGTTAGGTTAGGTGAAAAAAATTTTAAATTTTTTTTTTTTTTTTTTAACGCCAATATTATATTTACAATATTTAATTAACAAATTTCTGCGTACTTAGATGTAAATCTACTTCCAATTTTACTATATTAAGTGGCCTAACTATTGAAAAAACTTATATAACTCATATATTTGAAAATTATAGTTTAAGTTATATTTTTTCTCAACCCTCCAATCAAAAATATTTAGAAATCTAGAGATTTTCTCAAAGTAGATCTAATACTTTCAAACAAAAAATCTACTAGCAAATTTATTTTATATCCTGTAGCTTATTTTGGGATTTAAGATTTAGGAAGTTTAATTAAGAGATGAGCATGGTTGTTAAGAAATATTTTGAGGATTTAGGCGGGGGGGATTGGAAAAAAAATTAATTTTCTTGTTATCCCAAAAGAGATCATTTAATAATCTTAAGAATGTCTGATGATCCAATGAAAATGTAACTTCCAGGATTGCAAATACAAGAGGGTTGGATAGAAAGTGGTTGTTTCGGCAATGATGAATTCCCGAGTTCCCTAAAATACTAATAAATAATAATAATAATAATAATAATATTATAGGATGACGCAATGGCCGCCAATGTTATAAGATGCTCCTGTTCAAGTTTTTGAAAAGCCTGATAGTGAAAACAATTGTTGATAGAAAATAAGCAATATGGAATAATTTAAAGTATATTGAAATAAGATATGGATACCTGTTATAAATAAAGAACATAATGATAAACTAGATGAACAAAAAAAAATTATTATAATTTTCTTGTTATCCCAAAAGAGATCATTTAATAATCTTAAGAATGTCTGATGATCCAATGAGAATGTAACAAGCTTCCAACATTGCACGTTAGAGACTGCTACCATAGCAAATAATTGAATTTCATTTTCAATTAGTACCTTGACTTTAATAATTCTTTCTTAAATATTAAGATATTAAAGATGTGAGGAAAAAATTTCTCAAATGTTGGTAAAATTCGATACGAATCTTGTGATTCTTGAAAGAGACTAAATAAAACAGTTGACTGTTTCGCACAGTGAGTGGGAAATTTGAAAATTCAAACCATTAACATATTATTCAAATGAGTCCATTTCCAGTCTAATTAGGAAAATCCTAATCTCGATAAAGTAATAGTATATCAACTCAAAAATTGGTCAAAAGTAAAAGGAGTCTGAATGAACATAAGAACATAGATATTAAGTTGTGTCAAAATCGGTTCTTAATTGTGGGCTGAAATGTAAAAGAAAAAAGTTTGAAAACAGATATCATTTCGAAATAATGTTTTTCGGACACAGAGAGGGTCAATACCTTGGTTATAGTGGAACACGAAGAGTCACGTTAACAAAGATAATGTCTCTTCTCAAATAGGAATAGGAAAGGACGCAAAGCAAAATAGAAATAGACAAAAATGGTGATAGAGGTTGAGAAAAAAGGTCGAACCAAAATTATAAATTTGATAATTTTGCACAAAGGATTTCCTTAGAGTGGCCCGTGAACCCAAGAAGTAAAGAAATATGACCGCAGGCAAAATTGCTCGTCTCTACTAAAATACTTCTTTAGAGTGTAAGATGAATTTCAGAGAAAGAAATTATTTCTTTGATTGGGAGAACTCAGAAAATTAAAATTACCCTTCCCTTTAATCCGAAGAGAAGACGATCAGGAGCTTCGAATCCTAAGTTGAAAACAACCTAGGTAACAATACATGTCCCAAAAATGCATGCATATCTGGGGAAGGAAACGGGAACCCACTTTGCTCTTTGCTGAAAGTATCCAAGGCTGGAGGGAAGAGGGAGGTGATGGGCGGCCGTCTGGTGCACCAAGCCTAGAAGGGCAGTACTGAAATAATTTTCTATATAAAAAAAGTAATAAAAATTCAAGCTTAAAAATCAGGGGCAGCTGAGCTAATTATGCCCGAAGAGCTCTTGGGTTCCAAGATCATATATTCCAAATTCTACAAACAAAAGGAGTGTTTACTCCTAGAATAGAATCCCCCAATTTGTTAGGATAAAAGGCTTTTACCCGGGAGTCGCTGGGTGAATCCAGGCGACCTTATTCATAATTCTCACAAAATAATTGATTAAAATCCCCCAAAAGTGGGAAGACCAAATATGTCTAATCAAAATAATCATTTCACACAAATGATCTTAAAAATATTTATTTCTTCTAATCGTTTTACTAAGGTTTAATATTAAGATTTTCCCGTTTAAATGAAGTGATTATTATTATTATGGAATTCGAATGAATCAGATATAAAGATGGATTGTAATAAAACTAAGCCACAATCTATATTAGTTTTAGATGAAATTGAAATTCTTTAATGATAATGATGATTTAAAAATTTTTTTCAGTCATTTCCATGCACCAAGCAATCGCTGGGCAATGCCATGGATTTGGAGATTGCGGGAATAATAGTGGTTCTGGTGCTGACAGGCGGGCTGGTCACTTCAGTGGTGTTCTGCTACGTGTGTGTGCTGAGTCGACTGTGCAGGGATTCCCGGAAAAGGCGGATGAGATCAGCCTCGGCCACGAAGACGATCTTGAATCAAACAGCGGCAGAAGGTCAACCCGAAGGAGGCGAATCAACGCAGAATGCAGAGACTCTTGTCACTCTTGATTTGGATGTGCTATTGCAGACAATCGGCGGACCAAAGGACAATTGCTGATATTATTTGTCCCCAATTTAGACAAAAAAAAATTCCTTTTTGTTTCTTATTTTTCTATGGAATTTAAAATATCTTAAAGTACCCATACCACTCATGTCTTTCAACAAATAAATAGTTATCTAGTTATCTGGAATTATGCCAGTACATAAACCTAACTGACTACCGAAAGATTTTTGCAATTTCTTGAGTTAATTCTTATGTATAACGTTTAAATTAAATGTAAAAATAAATTAATTTAATTATTTGTTTAAAATACTTTATAGAAAAGTATCAGCGATCATTTTATTTTCAAGAATCAAGAGCCAATTTTTATTCGGATTCTGTGTTTAAAGGAAATTAGAATAGAAAATGTGTTTATTGATTGGTTTGTTATGAACGGATAAGGTGAAATGTCTCGCTGTTCCTATAATAAAGAATAAATATAATAAATTGTGGGATGAAAATTAGGGTGGGGGTTGGTATTTTGCAAATCCTGTTATGTATGAACTAGTCATTTACATTTTGTTTAGTAAAAAGAAAAAACGAAACCTTTTTTAAATATATGAGTAGATCAATGAATTATTGTATGGTAACATTTGATCACTAAGAGAAAAAAGTCATAACTCAACATTTCGTAGTTGATTTCGCTTTGATTTTACAGTTTAACCAAATAAAAATTATTATATTAGATTTACAAAATAGTGATATTAAACATTTTTGTTTGTATATAATATTTTCAAAAGGAAAATATTTTTTCATTTTATTGAAACTTTTATCAGGTTTATTTATTTGTTTATTTATTTTATTTCCTTTGAGCTCTTTTGATGACCTAAAAGCAAAATAAATTGCTCAGATATGTCAAATATAAATCGTGTGTATGTTACACCTAATTTGTGTAATTATCTATTTCATGAATTAGGTAATTTTTTGTCGAAATCGTGAAATCGACAACGCGATTCCTGAAGTCGTGAAATAAGCAATACTAAGCCATGAAATCGTCCTGTCTATTTGCAACCCGCCAGTGGCACTTTCGGTAAAGTATATATTTATTTATTTATTAGAGTTTTAGGGTAAAGTATAAATAAAAAAAATCACTAAAAAACTTACTTAGGTCTTGCTTATTTCGGGAATTTGTCAATCGAGGTGTCATTTACAAGAATTCGGCAAAAAAATTGCCTAATTCATGAAATAGGTAATTACCCTAATTCGGAGTAACCAATAAATAAATAAATATACAGATTTTAATATTATATAATAAATACATATTTACCTTATTAAAGACTTGACAATTAAATTGCAATAATAGTGTAAAATATTGTTTAAAAATTTTTTTTCTATTTTGACTGACTCCCCTTCACTCTCTAAGATTTATCTTGGCTTAGCTACTACTCCTAGCTACAGATAAAATTATTAGTTGAGACAATATCTCTCCTAAGAAAAAGATAAATATCTAGAGTTCAACTAATATGTTTCTTTTATTTTTTTAAATTTAATTTAAATTTAATTAATATTATTAGGTTTAATAAATAATTTCAAGAAATCTAAATATAAATATTTAATTAAAATTTTTTAAAATATAACATAAGTAAATGTTTTTAATATTAAAAACAATTTCAATATAAATCTATAATATTTCTTCATTATAAAGATTTAAAAGATATATCGTTAATCTTTTTTTCAATTGCATATGTATATATATGTTCTGGAATATTCTTATATATATTTATAAGTTCCCTTGAGTACGAAGTTTCTAAGTTTCTCACTTGTCAAATTTGTCTTTTTTGGAATGCAATAACAATAATAATAAAACAAATCATTTTAGATATGTTTTTCTCTTTTAGTTTGAACTTCTAGAAAGTGTAAAAAAATCATATAGATGAATTCTGCCAGGTACTTTTCAAATGATCTTTAATGTTTTATTTTAAAGGAACACATATTATTATTGTGTAATGGTTCGGAGAAAAAGAAAACCAGCCGCTTTTTTCAGGTCACAATACATCACTTTATTCAGCAAATATTTCGTCAGCATTACGTCGGCCATCCTCCGTGCCACTATGTGATAATTTTAGTGGACATGCGTCCGTTACCTATATAAAATATTCTTGGAGGTGAGGGACATCTACACATGAAACGGTTCGATAGCAAGTTTTTCTCCGAACCCTTACACAAATTGATCTGCTCAGCTATATCTCACTTATAAATACATATTATTATTTTTTTAATATTATTTAAATATTTTTTTTATCCTTTAAATTAATAAAATTTGATTTTTTCAATCAGTTAAACTAATCCTTAAGAGTCTTAATGCTATTTCAGCAATCCGGAAAGTATACGTTCCACGAGGGAAACGATCGATGCATGAAAAAGACCCTTCCTATTGATTAATTAATAACTAGTAGATAAAAGCATATTTTATTATTACATCCCATGTAGATCAAATTAGAACTGAAAATAATTTTCATTTATAGAGAGCCTTAGAATTGTTGAAATAAAGGATTTACCATAATCGTTATAAATTTTATATAATATATATTTTTATAGGATAGAGATTAAAATATTTATAATTATAGAAATATTAAAAAAAAAATGATAGAAATTAATCGGAAGAGAAGTGAAGATTATGTATTAGTACGCATTTGAGAATTAAGCTGACGAAGAACTGAGATCACAATTTCATTTAAAGTCTGAAAAATAAAAAAATAAATTAACAATTAATTTCAAAGAAGAATAACATAACAATTTGATCAAATGGGGATTAATTATTTAAAATGTTATGAGAAATATGTATAAAAGTAAAATTAAATTCTAACTTTAAAAAAAATCATTTTGGGTAAAACACGAAATTGCTCTACTGTTAAGATTACACCAGACATACCCTCCATAGTATTAAAAATTTTCACTTTTAAATAATTCATGCTTTAAGGCAGAGATCAGAATACAACTGAGGAATGGCAGCAGCTTTTAGTCTGTTTGCTATGTATGCATTACTAGTACAAGTGCCCCTTGGTATGCATTGATTGGTATGTAGCTTAATCTTAGCTAGACGAATCGTTGAAGTCAGCCCATATTGGTTGAAGGGAAATCACACGAAATCAATAGGTTGTAGAGTATCTGATGATTTCAAACAACCACTTTGGATATTAATTTAAAAATGAATAAATAACAATCAATAAAGAGAACGAAAACTAATGTAATATTACCCCAATAACACAAAATACAATATAGGTATGAAGAGAAGAGATAAAAAGAAATAAGAACTCTTAATTTTAAAACAATCCAATTTGTTAAAAAAAATATTGAATTAAATAACATTTACCTGTGGCTTACAGTGTTCTTCAAGCCAACTAAAAATACAGCCAGAAAGTTCATTAAAATTTGCAACTGACACATTGCTAAATGAATGGAAGAGCTGATCCATTATAGCTTGAAACTAAAAAAAACAAATTACTATTACTTAAAGAAATAAATTAGCTGTTGAGTAAAATTAAATTAAATATTTAAAATAATTTATATATTAATTTAAATATTTTTTTAAATTAATATAAAACCTATTATATTAATAAAAGCAAAAGGAAATTTTTTTTTGTTTGTTCGTATCTCTTTAAAAACAATGACTAAAAAATTTAATCAAAATTTCTAGTCATAATAGTATTTTGTGCCTGATTATTGTTTTGTTTGGGTTTATAATTACAATAATTCACATTTTTTACGAAAGAGAAAAGTCATACCGTATATCTGGATATATTTTTTTTACCGTAAAAATCTCAAAAAATAAAATTCTTTTAGGCAAATAAAATTATTATTAAAATAAACAAAAATGTGTTAAAGATTCTTGTTTGGATCTAAAATCATTAGACACCCACCACATGAAATTTAGTTTCATCTGAAATCCTCATTTCGGATTGACCTGGTTGATTTTGTTGAGCCTTTACAATCTGTTCATAATTAGCTTGCATTATTCTTAAAGCCACTACTTCTTTTCGTAAAGCATTCCTCTCTTCTTCTTGTTTCTTCTTTTGTTCCAATTGATACTAAAAAAAAATGAAATAAATTAATAAATACTTCCTCCGTCCAGAAATAAGTGTTCGTTTTGGGATTTTTGGTAAAATTAAGAAAATCATTCCTTGAGTATTAATAAATAACAGATTTGACATTAGAAATAAGGTTTATAGATAATTTAGACTTTCACGATTATTATTATAAATATAAAAATTTGGGCATTAATAGTGGTTTATTTTAGTAATTGATAATACCAAAAATGTTATTAATATACAATAATATAGTGTTTCGGTCACTATTTCTGCAGTTGTCATCTGGTAGTTTTTTTTTTTTTTATTTCATTTATACTCTTTTTGGCAGCTAAGGCCAGTTAGAGTTTACAATATTCGTATATAGATGTAAATAAACACATTTCAATGGCTTCCGGTGTGCGTTCCACAGTCTTGTTTCTCGGGGCCCCCCATCTGAGGTTCAGCACTGCTTGGCCTTGCTTGGCAACATAGATGTTGGTGGTTGTTGATCTTCTCTCCGGCCAGGCCCGCCGACCATCTGGTAGTTGCATTCATTCAGTTTGACAAGTAAACACGAGATGTTTATGGATGTAGAAATTGTAATGTATGATATTACAATAATAATAATATTTGATTAAAAGTGAGATATAGCTGAGCAGATTAATTGTGTAAGGATTCGGAGAAAAGAAAAAACCAGCCGTTTTTCTCAGGTTATCACTTTATTCGGCAAATATTTCGGCCATCCTCATCCTCAGTGCCACAATTTTAGTGGACCTGCGTCCGTTAATTATATAAAAGATTCTTAGAGGTGAGGGACATATAATTATTAACGATTCTTGCTATCGATCGTTTCATTGTGTACATGTCCGTCTCTCTAAGAATCTTTTATATAACTAACGAACGCAGGCCCACTAAAAATATCACATTGTGGCACTGAGGATGGCCGACGTGATACTGGCCGAAATATTTGCCGAATAAAGAGACGTAAAGTGAACCTGATAAAAAAGGGTTGGTTTTTTCTTTTCTCCGAGCCCTTACACATAATAATACTTTTCGTATATTTAATTATTAAAATAAACCACAATTAATGACAATGGTTTTATTTATAATGAAGTTACTAATTTGTAAACAAATTTAAATTTTTTAAAAAAAGTCTTGCTGAAAAGGGTAAATTGTTTAATGGAAAATTTTCAAACTCTGGTTTTCTCCAAATATGGACAATTTAAACAATATTTTGGCTGTAAATTCCAAGACGAAACCTAATTTGGTACCAAACATCCGACAAGTTCTCACTCATTCATTTGTAGAGCTCACTAAACATGGCTCAATCAAAATTATTGTCAATAAATTCAGTGTATTGGAGAAGTGTTCACGTCCAAAATATGGTAGATTTAGTTTAATTTCTATATTAATAAACTTAATTAATATATTTAATTTAATAATTTTATGAAAATTATACTTTAATTTATATGGAATAAATTATTTTTGAGAAAATGGACTAGTTGAAAGAGCAAAAAATGTTTTTTTGACTTATATTAATTTTGAGACTTGTGATGATATTTTATATCTCTAGTGATTTAATTAATTTAGTTTTTGAGAACCACTAATTTAAATAATTAATTAGTAAGAAAAATTTTATAACCAACTTCAATATATTCTATGGATTTTTGAAGTACAGTAGCTTTGCTCAGTTTGTATCCTGATGAGTCTGTTTGTTGACATCGTGGCACAAGATTCTGAAGTGAATCATATCCTTTTTTAATTGCATCTCTTCTTTTTTGCTCGGCTTGTGTATGTGCTTCGCGTCTTCTCTCCTTATAGCTTATCGTTGAACTCTTATTATCTGAGTCTTCATCTTCTAAACGATTAAAGAAAAATTGTGAATAAAATTTTTACAAATGAATGAAATTTAAAAATAACAAAATTAAATATTTAAATAATATTTCTTAAAATGGTTATATTAAAAGAATTTTAAATGGGTCTCGCAAAAAATCAGGTGTGACAGCACATCACTCCTCAACTCCTTAAGAGAAAGTTGTGTGATATGCGTTAAGTTAAGTTTAAAACTGCAAGAAAAGAAAATTACAAAAGCAGTAGCATCCGATTCGAAAAAAAATTTATGGGTTCATTAATTTAAAATTGTGTGGGAAACCTTGATTAATAGAAATTTGTTAAGAGAAGAGTTATTTATAAAAAACAAAAGGTTCCTTTTCTATAAGTATTTTTTTAAAGTATTTCTCTGAATTGAATTGTTGAAATTTTAAATAAATATAAGTTGATAATGGAATTTGATTCAGCAGGGAGGATGAGGAGCTGGAAAGTTCCTATATTTTTTTTTTTTCAAGAATAAACCAAATAATAAAGAGGAAAGATTCGGACTTACCGTGACCACTACTACTACTCATGACTTCTCCAGAATTTTGAACAGACAAAGTTGAAATCGAGTTTGTACTACTACTACGTGAAAAAGGATATTTTTCTGGAGGACTTGCTGGTTCCAATTTCATATCATGGCCATCTCTTGAATATTCTGAAAAAATTTGTGAGTTGTGATAATAAACATATTTAATAAAATTAAGATTGAACTCACCTTCTCCAAAAGGTGATTCTGCCATTGTTAAAAATTATTTCAATTAATATGGCAAAGGATTTAAAAAGGTAAATAGAAATATTAATTATCACTGAAGAAAAGTGATTATGTCATAAATGTCAGAATAATATATTTATTTTAAAAATCATGCCTGTTGTAGATATTTAATCTATAATTATATAATGATAAAGAAACTTAATTATTTAGTTTTTTTTGTAAAAATAACAAGTTCTATTACTGTAATGTGTTGTTGTGAAGTAAAATTAATCAGAATGCATTTATCTCTGGTTATAGGTTAAAATGATAATTAATCTCAGCTGAGAGGATCGATGCGAGAGCCATCTGAAGTGGCGCGCCTTATTTAAAAGCTTTTATGATAGGAAAGATCATTTGATGCTTGTTAATACCATATAGAATAATAGATAGTGCCCATAAACTCGCGTTAGAATAAAAATAGTTGCCGTTACTAATACTGTTCCGAGAGGCACTATTAAAAGACGATAACTTTTGATAATAATAGAACTAGTAAAGTAAAACTTCATTTAAAGTTCAAATCTGAAAAGTTCAAATTTCTCCTCAATTACAACTTTAGCAAAACAAAACCCAAAGAAGAATTTCCTAAGAGACGTGAGAGTTTTTATTTGGGAAGGGAAAAATTTACACCCTAATCAAAAAACTTCCCCTCTCCTCTTCTCTTCAAGATTTTTTTAAAGTCTACAATTAGAAAATAGAAGATTTATAAATGATGAATACAACAATTTTCGGGGTATTATTTTGCTAGAGTTAATAATAATTTAAGTGATATTATATTATTACTCTATGAAAAAATGAGGAGTATCATACATGGGGGGGGAGGGATTATGACTTTCTTTAAATGAAAAAAAATATATATTTTCAATTATTTGTTAAATTTATAAAAATCAAGCGTATTCATTAGTTTTTTAAATAAATGGCCGAAATAATTACTATCTGTATGAACAAGGGCTATTTTCTTTCCTTTATAAAGGTCATTAGATGTCACTCAGAACAAAATTATAAAATATTATTCCTCTATTAGAAAATGTGATACTTTTACTTGTACTGAAGTTTAATAATTTTTTAAGAATGCTTGTTCAAAACCTACTGACCTTAGTACATTGTGTACATGGTAAAAGACCAAAATGATATAAAATATTTTAAATAGTCAAGAATTTTTTTAAAATGGGATTTCACTCAGTTGTTATTCACAGCCATGAAGATACAAATTCATTATCTAACTAGCCTTTGTTAATAAAAATAAATACAGGATTAGTTTTTTTTTTTTAAATTTTGTGTAATGATATAATAAACGAACAAAAAAGAGGGTGAGTAATGTTGTGAGGTGAAGTTGGCAGCTCTGGCGAGAGGCTGAGAGCTCTAAGCGGGGTATTGATTGACTCCTCGAACAACAACTGCGTCGTTTATCCATCGTGGTTGTCGTCGTTGTGGCCGTGATAATCGCCATCATCTTTGTCGCGGCCCTTGCGATGCCCTGTGTCCGGCCTACAGTTGGCCAGTGTGTTCCCACTCGGTAAACAAAGTCACCAGTATCAACGCGGAGCTTCCTGCTCTTCCAGGCCAGGAGATAACTCACGATCATGTAGCAACGCAGCCTCCCGGTCCACCGCTCTTCAGGATTTTTTTCAAGTAGGCTTGCAGGATGAATTTAAGCAACACCAACGCTAAATATTCAATAACAAAACCGTAAAATTACAGATTAGTAAAAAAATAATATTATTATAGTAAAATAAAATATTTGAATAATATTTAAAAAAATTTTTTCTCGTTAGAATTTGTTTTAATCTTATGAAAAATAACAAAAATAGATGAAATTTTCGTTAGGCGAATTATTTTATTTAAATAAAACCTTGTACATTTATTTATTTATCTCGATTTTCGTGAATATAAAGATGAATTTATTTACCCTTTTATTTTGATAAATACGATTGTTATTAAAACAAATTAGAGCAGGAACACAATAATTTATTTTAAAAAAAAGTAACTATCAAATACCTAAGATGAAAAATATATCATAAAATAATTTTTTATATAAACCATTTAAAATATCAATATTTATTTTGTTATCAACAAAATAAATAATATTGAAAAATAAAGAATTAACTACTCTATTATTTATACTTATTATTATATGTAATTTTTTTAAACCCACTCACTCTAACATCTTTTTGTTGTTGTTATTATTATTACAATCGATTGGATAGTTTTGAATAAGGGTCACTGAACTACCAAAAACAATTCAATTAAAAGTTTAATAAGGTGTTTTCCTCTTTAAAAAGAGAGGATTCCGACGAAAAAAGTTTTTAATTAATTATTACATCATTTGCTGTATTTTCGATGCTATAAATTCATTTGAATTCATTTAAAAAATCCAGGTGAAGAAATTATTAAGCTTAAATTATCTCTAGCCCCTTCGCTATCATTTCTCATTTTTTAAATAAATAAATAAAGTGGTGCTATTAATATTAAAAATATTCCTAGGGCCTCCCCTGTGAGTCACTACCTTAAATATCTAGTTCACATCACGAACTATTTTTTGTTTTTAAATATTTCGTCACATCGAAGAGGGTACAGGAGTAAAGAGATGGAAACTGATTAATACAATTCAAAGATATTTTATACGTATTGTATGGCGTCCAACAAATTATTTTATTTTATAAAATCTAATCTTCAAGGAGCTTGTTAATGGACAATAGTAAGTCTTAAGCAGGAGTATTTTTATATAAAAAAAATTTAAAGATAATTGTTGATATATATATGAATTTCAGTCAAAATCAGAGAACCGTTTTTGAAAAAAGAGAAAAAAATTAAAAAAGTACTGAGATAAAATACTTCTTTCGGATGGATAATTTTACTACACTAATGAGCATAACCGGTGGCAGCGATTCCTCCCCCCACCCCCCCCCCCTCATTACATGTGTAAAAAAATTAAAATAATCATTACTTTTTTATTTTTTTTACACCACTAAAATAATAAATTTTTTAACAAATTGTATCTATAAAATAAATTAATTTTACCACTAGGTTATCTTTAAAAGTGATTTGAGGGCTGTACTCCAATCTCCTATTGCCATACTTCTCATAAAAATTTTCTAATCCCCCCCATGAGAAATTTCTGGCACCGGATCTGTTACTGAAGCATCTGACGAGTGTACCAACTGTAGATATCAAATTTGAACTTTGAAAGTTTTTTTGTTTTTGGATGATATTTTATACATCTATTTTGCGGAATTTATTTATTTTTAATAGATTATAACCGAATTCAGGATAAAATTTACAAACCATTTCAAAACAATATTTTAAATGAAAAATGATGGGCTGGTCATTGGTATTTGTAGTTGTACACTCTGGTCGGCTGGGGCTTATATGTCAAATGTTAATAGCACTACCCCTAAAATATTAATATTTGAAAAAAATATCTTTTTCTCTTGTTTATATTCACTATTTTTTCTTTATTGGAATTTTATTTTTTTTTTTTGAACTTTTTTTTGTAATACATTCTTGTGCGGGAAAATCGATTCCTCAACAACTTAATTTCTGTTATCCTGATTTCTATTTGTAAAAAAAGACTTGAACCAAAAAATTCACCTCTTGCCATTTCATTTCACTTTTTTCCCAGTATTATAAATACAATTTGACCTTTGCTTTCCTACTTATCTTGTCTTTATCCTCTTGTTTTCATCTTTTAATAATATTTTGTTATAAAATATTTTATTAAATGATTAATTATAGTATGTAACTAATTACCAAATTGTAAAATATTTCAGATTTATATTTAATAAATTCATGAAAAAATAGTCAATTAAAAAATTATTACAAAACTATACTATACAATATTTATTTATATGTTTGAACATTTAACTATTGATGGCTGGTTGGTTTATGATCAAGGTCAATAAGAGTTGCCAGGTTTTTTGTGATTTATTCATGAGATATATTTCAAGTTCAGTTCATGACTTCTTGAAGTTTTAAAATTATTTATCTAATTAAACTTTCTTTTTCATTTTTATGCATTTACCAAAAATCCAATGTGACTAAGGTCGTTTTTTTATTTTAGTTACCCGCAATATTTTATTTAAAAAAGCCTTTAACAATACAGGTTTCCAGACTATTTTGCTCACCCGAATAGAAGCATTATTTTTCTAATGGAATGTTTCTCAACCTTTTTTTATTTCCCCTCTATTTTTTTTAATGATTACTGCCTTCCTTCCCCCCCCCCCCCCCCCCCCCCCCCCCCCCCCCCACTCCGCCC
>JAAAKE020102674.1:0-18089 GCA_010014785.2 Anisolabis maritima
TTTTTTTTTTCGATCGCAATACTTTCTCACTATATATATATAGGTAAGAGAAAGTAAAAATGTTTTTTCTTTAACATTTAAATAAATGTTTTCTAGTTTCGCAGAGATAATCATTAGTAGATGTTTTTTTAGCCCAATTAACATCAATTATCTAACAAATATATGTAATAATTAATTATTAAATTAATTGTAACAATTAAAAATATTATTTTCTACTTTAACTATCAATGGTGAGTATTTGATAAAATATCTAGTTATTCCATTGAATATCGATATTATGCACATTAACGTTATCATGTACATATACAATTAAATTTTCTTTACTTACACATCTTCATCATCTCCATGTTCAGCATTAGCTAAATCCATAAAGTTATCTTCAAGTTGATTTTCTGGATCATCATAATCAAAATCTTCATCCATAGCAGCGACAACATCAATATCTACATCAAGCCGGAGTCCAGTGGGGGCAGCTTTGTTCAATAATCCAACATCTTCCTCTACTTTTGAGGCAAAAACTGATGAGGGCAATTGAATTTTTGTTTGAAAATTTTCCTTAAAACAAAAGCAAAAATCGACTAGTGAATATTTTATAATTAATTTTTTTTTAAACACAATTTCTTCTTAGAAAATTTATACTCTCATAATAAATATATCATCCTTTAAATAAATACTTACTTTAGAATTTTGTTTGAGTTCATTTTTCGATATTCTGAATGATTCGTCGACAGGTTCCCATTCTACTGATGTTTGATTAACATCTTTCAAATGTTGGAGATAATTGTAATCATCATCAAAAAATACACCAAACTTCCTTTGCTCTTCTTTTCTTTTATCATCATTCTTAAAATAAAGAATACATTTAGATTAAATTTAAAATCTAAAAAATTTTAAAGCAATATCTCATTTTATTTCAAATAAAATAATTCATAATTTTTTCCTTATTTATGATTAAAAGAAACCTTCCAATCTCCTTTAATTTTTTTTATTTCTATTAATAATAATTAATAATTTGATCCTAAGAATTTCTAAAAAAGTGATCTAGATTGAGCACGTCCGGTTGGAGATTTTAGTTCAATAATATTAAACGAATTTTCGTCGCTTGTTCTCAAAGATTCTCTTCACCTTATCTCATTAAAATCTTCTGAAAGGTAATCTCCTCAGTAAGTAGTATGTACTTGACACTGATGACGAATGAAAAATTTAAGGCAATAGTAAATTAAAGAATGATAGTCAAATGAAATTGTATAAGGGAATTGAATTAAATGCAAATATATATATATATATATGTGTGTGTGTGTGTGTGTGGAGTGAAATTTTCTGTTGTTAAATTGGTAGTTGAGGCTGACTCGACTTTTCGGCTCTCCTTTTGGAGCCATTTTCAAGAATGGTGGGTTAAGTGATGGTGATCGTGGTTATTTTCGGGGTTACATTCTTGTTTGTCTCCAAATTTGTTGGATATCTCAGAGGTTTGGTTTGCCTCTGAGATCTAGGTCTGGATTTGTTAGGTGTGTGGTGTTGGTGTTCTTTTTGGATTGACTCCGAACAAACCACCACTACCATGACTTCCAAATCCACCACAATTGAAAAGAAGTCCAGAAAAATCGAGTCAACCTTAACAATTCATGCGGCTTAATATGAAATAATTTCACTTCAAATTCACCCAGCCGCAGAGACCTTCCAGAACATATATATACCACTCTTTAAAATAGCTCTAAAAGGTGAACTGAAACGTAGAGTTAATTTCATCAATTAACACGGACCAACCCATGAAAACACTATTCCTATAAATATGAATAGTAAAGATTCATATAGAGTTTTTTGTATTTAATTCCATCGCAAAATTTCTTTTATATATTTAAAGTGTGGTTCTAAAAGGGTCAATGCAACTTTTTGGAAAATATGGGCGTAAAATAATCATATTTGCTTTTTAAGAAAAACCTCTTTCTATCCATGAAACTCAATAGACCTATTCTTTTATTCCTTAAAAAAAAAAGGAATCCTAAGGATAAAATAATTTTCATACACTTATTTATTTAATGAATGTATAATAAATATATTTCTTTAAACAAAATAATCTGAAAAATGAATACAGTTTTGAGCCTCAAATGATGCCAATTAAGAATTTTTATATTATTTTTAAAATTTAAAACAACTTAGTTGTTTTATAGGAAATATAACAAAAGTAAAATTAAATATTTCTCACATATTTTATTTAAATGAAAGTATGATCCATTATAATTATATTTGCAAGACTTGCATTCACATGTCAACGATGTTGCCTTTACAGGATATAAAATGTGAATATTCCCTAAAAGTTTTTAATATATTTAATTATTTATAAACATACCTTTGATTGCTTATCAGCAGCAGGAACCAGCACATGTTGAGGCGCCTTTTCATCTACTATTAAAGGATCTTGTTGACTTCTATGCACTAAATGAAATGTTACTGCTTTTTTTCTATCGATAAATTTCCTTGTTTTAGGCTAAAAAAACATTCACCATATTTTAAATTATAAATGGGTATTATATTAAAATTGCTTACCATTTTTACTCTTTTAGGTTAACTTCTATAATAAATAAAATTTATATAAAAATACGTTTATAAAAATTCTCTCTCTATTTAAATAAATCAAAATAATGTATGTTTTAAATTAATAAAAAAAAAAAAAACACACAATAAATTAAAATATTTATCAATAAGAAATATCTGTTATGCTTTCATTCGGACCAGTGCACTGATTACCAGTTGGGACACGAACATGTATAAAAATGTTACTATGTAACGCCATCTCCACCTCTAAAAACTAACAGCAAAATAAATGCGCGGGAGAATATAAAACTAACTCAACCCTTCTCCTATTTATTATTTTACTAAAATTATTAATTTTATTATATAAATGAAACAGATAGTCAAAAAATATAATAAAATAAATAAAGAACCAGAGACAGATAATAATAAGACCACACATTAGCATGTAACCAAGTTTAGCTCTATCTCTTGACTCTACAAAAACTAATATCAAAAAAAAAGCGCGGTGGAATATAAAATTAACTCAACCACTCCGCTATATCATATAAGCATGTATAATGGCCTCAGCAGCCGAAAATGACTGAATGAAATTTAAAAAAAAAAATCAATTTTATAAATAAAAGAGATAAGAATAGAATAAAATGTAATAAAAAAAATTATTTGTTTATTTTGAGGAGCACACTGTAGGGTATCGCGTTCTGGGGGGATCTGGTGTTCGCATCCCGGGCATGGGGGATTTTTTCATTAAATAAAGATATTTAATGTAAACAAATCCTCAAGTAAGTCCTGAATTTGAATATTGGATTCCTTCACAAAAGAGCCCTCAGGCAACTCTACGAAGAGAGATAGTTGCTGTGACACCTCGTCCTATGGAAGGAAGGATGCACTCTTCGCAAGGAGTAGACTACATATTGGTACTGAGAGAGTCTCTCCTCAATCTAGGACATCCTCCCTAGCCTAGAATAGGTTGGAATAAAGGAACCGGATGGAATTAGATGTAGGAGTAGTTAGAGTTAGGAAATAAAGTAACTTCACGGGATACCGTTAGATGGCTATGGCCAGAGGTCGGCTGGGTTTGAGGTGTGTGTCTCCGTACACGAAAGCATCCCGGTAGGCCTCCTACGATCTAAATGAAATGAAATTTTTTTAATTTTACAATACCAGTAATATACAATATCCCATCTCTAAAATATTATTTAATTAAATTTGCAATGAATAGAGATTAGGGGTGATTCGGTGACAAATCAATTTCGATTTCCCCCTTCCAAGGAAAATAAAGATAAAAAAAATTGGGTCCCAAACAATTTTCGGGCGGATAAGGGTTAATACATTTCAAAGATCATCTAATAATTATTAGATATCTAAATTTTAATCAAAAGCGATAAAGTGGATTTTGAGAAAATCAAAAAAAACTAAAAAAGTACATTAGTAAAATACTAAAACACTTTGGCCGATTTTAGCGAAAAGCTTCGAGGGCCATGGTACCTATCTTAACTATAAATTTCAGCATTATATATTTTTTCGTTTTTGAGAAATCATGTAAACAGACACTCACACATACAGAGGTCATTTTGCAAGATCCATTTTTTTTTTACTAAGGCATCTCAAAACGTCTATTTCTGTTGTAATCTCAACATTGAGATTTTCTGGCAATCGAAATACTTTCTCACTATATATTTCATATATTGTTAAGAGAAAGTAAAGAAATAATTTCAAATTTCTTAAAAATATTAATTGGAAATCATTTTATATAAAATTTTTAAATCGTAGATTAAAGAATTTAGATAACAGATTCAAGTTTTGAGTCTTCTAATATATAGACAAATTTATAGGTAGTCGGAAAAATTTTGAGTTTGTCTTTAGAAATGGTTTTCACCAAAGAGGGCTCAATTCGTGAGGGCCTATGGGACGGGAAATCCGTCTCAAAAATGGAATCCATCCATCCAATGAATAAAAAAAAATTTTTTCACCTTAAATTTTGGAAATTTATATCCTGGAGCCCAAATCGCAAACAGAGTCGACAGGCCCCTAATGGACTGACTGGAACGCAAGGAAGCTAAATGATAGGTGTGATGATATTAGGAAAAAAATAAATCAATTTTTACCCAAATTTCAATTTTATTAGATATAAATATATAATTATCATTATATTGCAACTATAAGCATTACAATAAAAACAATAAATTAAATTATAATAATAATAATGATAAAATAAAAAATTAGTATATGCTTTTTATAACTAACTAATTGATTATTTACAATTCATAATTAAGTTTTTTTAATCTCAAAAAAATCATATTTTTTTCATTAATGAAAATTGTCAGTATAGTTAATTTATGTTATTTTTGAGGAAAAAATTATATATTTAATAGAAAAAGAGCTTTTGTACAATATATAATAAAATTTTTTTTAATTTCTATTAAATTCATTTATCTATATATTTTTCATTTCCTTTTCTTTTTTATAAAATAATTTGCGAAGTTTGATATCTATCAACAATTCCATTTTAATCATCCATAAAAAAGTAAATCCCATACGATTATAAAATAAAATATAAAAAAATATGATTTAAAAAGTAGACAAGATTTTCGTTTTAATTGTAGTTTATTAAAAGGTAAAGAGGCCTATTCATTTTCAAACCGAGCCTTACGACCGTCCTTGATCTTGGTATAATCATACAAGTTTGAAACCATATTATGGTCAATAGTCTTCATTACAACTTGTTTGAAAATGAATAGGCCGCTTAACGTTTTTGATACTCATTCTGTGTCCTTTCAGGTATAATTTAGATGCAAATAACAAAGTATAGACCATTTGAGCCTTGTTTTACAAGATGTAGTCTGTAATCAGGTAACGGTCTGCAGAAAAAAATGCAATGTGCAGTATAGGAATTTAAAAATTCAAAATAAAGTGTATAGAATGGTTTCAAAGAGTTTGAAGCCAAGTCCTAAAGGACCTATTTTTGGGTAAATCATATATGTATTGGTGGCGCCGCAAAAATATTTTTTAGAAAATACCTGTCTACTTACGCAAAGTTTGTGATATGTATCCAAAATGTTCCTGAAGAAGACCACAGATTGGCCCAACAGTTGAGTTTTTTCCAAATAAATTACAGTTAAACTGAAAACACTGTTTAATATTAATGATAACAAACTGTATTGCTTCAATTCCAAAATAAAGACTTTTCAGGTATAAAAAAGATGAAGTAATAATGAAAAATTAGCTTTAAGATTTAAAAATGAAATGGAAAATAATTCGTGGAAGGGAAAAAATTTTAAAATCAGTAATAAGAGAAAAAAAATTAAAATTTTTTTTATATATATATATACAAAATAAATTGTTTATTTAAGATCCAACAAGGATACCGATTCCCATTTATCCTGCCATAGTTTTTCTCATAAATATATGAAATAACATGATTATTCAACTACAAAAAATATTTTTCTTTCTTTGCTAGGCTACTTCTTGCTGATTAGCATATTTTGAGGGCGAACCTGGGCGCATTTGTTCACCCTGTGATGACGATGATGCACGAACCATTCCGCCTCTTTCTGGAGGCGGAACGATGGGAATTGCTGTTCGAGGACGTTTCTTTGTAATAGATCTTTGTTGCATGACTTGCTCTTCCGGACTATAATAAGTTATACCTCCTTGTGGTTGATATAATTCAGGCGGAGGCTGCGAAGGTCCCTAAAAAAAAAAAGGAAAAATTATTTACTATACAATTTGTTAAAGATAAATTACTATTATTAAAAGAATATAAGTAGGATAAATTTTAAAAAATAGCAAAATTTGATCAATAAAAATAATAGAAGTCAAAATGAATATAAAACAGAAATTTTTCAAACAATTTTTTATTTAATATATTTAATTTAATGCTAGTATGAAAGAAATTTTTTTTATTTATTGAAAGAAATTTTTAAATTTCATAATTTATAATAAGTTATAATGGATGCATTAAAAAATGGAATCGAAACGTTAAATTGCCTATTCAAATGACTAATCTGATGAGTTAAGCTTTATAAAAATTGCAGGGTTAAACTCCTCCTAATGTATACATTTTATAATAATTGTTCATCTACTTGTAGATTATTGATCGCTCATTTATATCATTTCTAACTAATTATAAGATATATTATTAAAATAAGAGTTGATATGTTTATATATATAAATAAAGATTACATTTTTGTTCTTTGCACCATTAAAAATTATGGTTCATAATTTAAAAATTAAAAG
This sequence comes from Anisolabis maritima, assembly GCA_010014785.2. Taxonomy (NCBI): domain Eukaryota; kingdom Metazoa; phylum Arthropoda; class Insecta; order Dermaptera; family Anisolabididae; genus Anisolabis; species Anisolabis maritima. Next base: position 6,772 of record JAAAKE020102674.1, read on the forward strand.
GACTCCGAGAATAAGTTTTTTAAAGATTAAAAAAATGGGAGAGATTTATATACCCGGTGTATAAAATATTTGAACAAATTCCTTTTTTATTAAAAATGCCAGTCATATTCTGAATAAAAAAAGAGCAGAATTTTGTAAATAAAATAGAATAAAAATTCAATTTCTTTATTAAAAAATTTGATGTATGACTCTTCTTTTCTAGTCCTCCTCTATGATGAGAAATTAACTCTTATACATGTAAATAAATAATAACTGTATACTCTTTTTTCTTCCATCTAATGAATATATTAAAAATAATTATTTTAATCATTAATAAATTTCTAAGAAATATATCTAAAATTGAAACAGGTGTCATTCAGAATAATTTTCCATATATTTGACATTCATTCCTAGAGATATTTTTTGGCAAGATCAAATATTTGGACAATTCTTACTTGAAGAGACTTAAGATAGAATAATTTGAAAATTAAATTGTTGAAATTATTGAAAAGGAGGAATCTATTTTTTGAACATGTTTTTTATTTAGATTTAAGATAGTTTATATTTTCTGGCAAATAATTAATGTAATAAATGTAATTGTTGCACACATAAAGCCTCTCCTCTAAACAATGTCAAGTGGTGCGAGTGTTCGTAAATATAATTCACGTCGATTTATAATTAAATTTTAGCCCTTTATTTTAACCTTTGTGTCTTTGGTTGAAAGTTGATTATGTATCCATGATGTGGTAAGGCTGTCGTGAGGATAAAACCACATTGCAACTAAAAATAAAGGTTTAAAAGAAAGTGACATAAGATGATTATGAAACTGGGGGTTAATGTTGGAAAGCAATAAGGTAAGACAAAATTTTATTCTTAAAAGATGTCAAATAATAGATAAATATAAAAACTGCCACCATTTTTTATATTTATTTATTATATGTATATATTAGAATTCTTTTATTTGTAATCTGCTAGAAAAATTAATAAAATTATTATTTTTTATTTAAATTTATTAACTATGATTATTTAAAAAAAATGATTTGATAAAATGGATCTATCTCTTATGTCTATTTAATTGATTGTTTCAAGTCTTCGGTATCTGTGCCATCAAGACTTATCATTAATAATTTTAATAATGGCTGAATGAATAATAACGAAGCACATATATATTCATAGTATGAGCTCGGTTCTTTTTCATTCGACCGATTGTTTCCACATTGACCAGAGGGTGGGGGGAGCAATTTAATGAGATAAAATAAATTTAAAATTTGGTTAAATAAAAAAGAAATTTTGAATTTGTTTTATAAAAGAATATTTTTCTATATAAAATTTTATAAATATATATATATATAAACGTTTTTACATAATGCATGGCTTTTAAAAAAATTCCATTTTAATTATTTCTTAAAAAAATCATAGTTTTCACCCCAAACATTCCTTTAAATAAAGAATTCCAAATGATTTTATTAGAAATAGGAATACTTCTCAATGTTTTTTCGTTTTTTCGAAAAAATTATTTTTCTTTCTAAATTGTCACGAAAAAATGTAATATTATATTTTATATAATTTAAAACAGGTATTGTGAAGTATTTCCTTTTCATTTTCCTATAAAAGGAGGCAAAAATTTCAAAAAAATTGATTAAATTTATATATAATAATATATTATAATAAAAAAAATAGTTATTTAAATTATTTCATTAATTTAATAGAAAAAAGAAAGAAAAAATTTAGATGCAAATTTTTCTAATTAATCAAAAATTTAATAAACAAAATAAATAGGCTCGAATACAATACTTACAACGGGAGTATAGTTTTGAAACGTTGGAAATGTTGCTGGTGGAAATTGTCCTTGTGTTTGAACATAATTAATCATCGGTTGTCCACCAATGAATTGATGTGGAGGAATCCGTTGAGTAGCTGCTTGAGGTATAAATGGCGCATATTGAGGAGGGCCTTGGTGAGGAGGTGGCGGAGGTGCCGCTGCCAAAACAGGTGCCGAATCACCTGCTGGGCTACCATATGCCATAAATGCTCCACCTGCTGGAGGAGGAAGAGTTGGGGGATAATATGCTTGTTGTTGTGGCTGTTGAGGTGGTTGTGAATAACCACTTTGCTGCGGAGGCTGTTGCTGTTGCTGCTGCTGTTGCGATTGCTGAGAAGGTTGCGCTTGCGATTGAGGATCAGGCAAAGGACGCTGCCGAATTGAAGAATATCGTTTGGGTCGACTTCCACCGCCACTGGATGTACCAACATTATTATTACTATTAGATCCTATATTATTTCCGCCTCCACCGGTTTCTTGTTGAAGACGTGGCGGCATCGGCGCTGATTGACGGCGATGTTGCTGTTGTAAATCTGATTGTTGATGTGATGTATAAGGACCATTTTCAGATTTTCGTGACGGTTTTCTAAAATCTGTCCCCGTACGTTGTTGGTTTTGATTTTGAATTTGTTGCTGTGTTTGATTATTCGTTACTTGATTTGTTGATTTATTCGGATTGTCTGTATACTCTTCACCCTCAAAGTCACCTGAACTATTTCTAAATTCTACGGAAGGGATTGCATTGCTGCCTCCACGTCCATCGCTATTCCCAAAGGCGCCTCTTCCGCGGCCTCGAGAATTCCTCACTCTTGTCGATGGAGTAAATACCTGAGTTTCTGTTCCTGTTTGTTGCTGTTGTTGTCTACTTGCTGTATTATTTCTAGTTCCGCGTGGAGGAAAATTTCGTCCTCTTGTTTTAATACTGAAATAAAATAGTTAATTAATTATCTTTAAAAACAATATTTTTTTAGTCATATTTATTCTTCATCTTGTTTCCGTTTTTATTTTCTCTTACCCATATATGAGATGTAGACTGATAAAGTATTGGTCAAAAAAAAATCTATTTTGAGATTTGAACGGAACGTTTAGAGGTCACCTAAGTCTAAAAAAAATAGGTCTCGCAAAATGGTCTGTATGGGTGTCAATGAACAAAATTTCTCAAAAATGATCGAGGCTGAAATTTTATATATAAACTAGGTATCCTCGTCCTCGAAGCTTTTAAATTAAATCGGCCAAAGAGTACTAGTATTTTATTTTACTGATGAACTTTTTGATTTTTTTTTTTTTTTTTGATTTTTTCAAAATTCGCTCTAACGATTTTGATTAAAATTCATAAAACAAACATTTATTAGATGATTGTTGAAATGCAAAAAAAAAAAATTGTTTGGGGCTCACTTTACTGTTTTTAGGTTTTTGGTGATTATCTTTTAATCTACTCCTACAATATTGATTAAATCGATTGCATTAGGTAAATTTTTTTTGCATTGTCTTTGTGCACCTTAGAGTAAAGTCCCAGTTTGTTCTGCAATAGCTAATATGGGAAATACTATCTTGATAAGAATTTTCAACAAAGAGTTTTTTAAAGAGCCTATTAAGAATATAAATAAAAATACATACCAGGATTCGAAATCTACTTCTTTAAAATCGTGATTTTTTGATGATTCAGGAGGAATTCGACCATTTTCGTGTCCACCTCCTCTGCCTCTTGAACCTCCTCCCCGACCCCGAGTTACTCTTCCAGTTGGCCGAGGAGCGACTTGTGAATTTGACGATTTCTCGTTATCGCTCCTGGAAGGGAAAATATTAATGATTGTAATTACAAAAAAAAGTAAGAAGCCTAATTCTAATTATAATCCTTATATTTAAATAATTTCCAACAATTTAGAAATTTTTTGTCTTTCGATTTCGAAGATGGTATACAGTGGCATAGCTAAAGTTGGTACCCCCAAGGAAGTCGACGAATTTGCCACTTCTGCCCAGTTTTTTTTTTACATTTTTTTTATATGAAAATAATTTTCGTTCGGGGCGGACCTCTCCTCACTAAATCATTAATATTTGTATAATTAAATTTGATATCCGTTATCCGTCCATAGCTATTTTAATCAAATGGAGATCAGTGGCCTCAATTATATATATGTTCATTTCTTTGCGGGCCGCATTTTGGATTTGTGGGCCAAATTTGAACTCATTTAGGGTATTTTAAAAAGAAAAATAAATTATTGACCTCTGAAATAAGAAGACGAGAACCTGAGTGTTCTTATAATAGAAGGTGTATATGACCTCTCTTCATAGATTTGAGTAAAATAAAAAAATGACTTACTTATCTGTGCTGAGCGCTGGGAAATCTTTCTTAGTCAAGGGTCCACTTTGTCGTTTTTCTTGGCTCACACGATTACTATAAGTTGCGCTAAGTACTGGCTCTTCACCTGAGGATTTATTTCCACTCTCACCGGCATTTGAGGTCGATCCAGCCAAAGGTGGAAAATCCTCTCCTGATGGTGGATTCGTATTTGTATTTGGTTGGCCGTTGTTATTTCGATTACGACCACCTCCTCCTCTTCGATTACGTCCTCGATCTGATCTTTCTAAATTTCTATCACTTCCTGCTTTACCGTAGGCCTCTTCGTCCTCCCAATTTCTTGTATATTTATTAGGTCCACGTCTGAAATTTATAAAAATTTATTTTATGCCCCATAAATAAATGAATACTATTATTATTTGAAGATTCAAGAAAATGTCAACAAAAGAGATAGAAAAGATTGATTTTTCTGTATCGCATATTTTTAGAGTTAAGGAAGAAAGCTCCAAAAGGACTTTAAAGAAAATTGGAAAGTATAGCGATAAGATGGTCCAGTTTCTCAGACCACATTCTAAGGTTACGCTATTTTGGAGACTATATGATAGAATATTTGAAGGGGTCCAGGCCAATACGCTCGGTAAAAAAAAAATTAATAAAAATAAGGTTGATCTCTTTAAAAAAAATTCAAAATTGTGACTAATCTTTGACTAATTTTGACCAATTCATCCCCTCCAATCAATCGTGGAAATTTCTTAGTTTTTTGTTCTATCCTTCCTGCTAAATAATAAATCGATTTAGATATAGTTAATTAATAAAACTTTGTCTTAATTGGAATCATGCCATGAAAGATGTTTAACGGAATCACTAGGCCAGAAAGTGGAGTTCACATTTGGAAACATTTATTCTTTCTTTTCTTTTTAAGTTGGATAATAATAAGCCTAATACTCTTAAAATGAAGTGCCGTTAATACAACTTATAAAAGAGATTTTTATCTAATAATTAACTACTAAATAAATTATATTAAATAATTAATAATTAGATGACTAAATATGTAAAATATTTATCAATTCCTTAGCTGAGAGATTAAACTTTCTAACTGAGATATGAAACTTGGTCTTAGAAAGGAAATTAAGAGAATAGATATTGTGGAATGAAAAGCGCTCGGGTAGGAATATATAAAAAAGATGTATATTATTTTGGGAATAAATAAACTTAAGATTTTTTTCTGACGAGTGGCCTTAATAGATGTAGGCTTCAACAAAATGGTTATGAATATTATTTAAAATTCTTCCCCAGTTATTTATTAGCAAAAGAACCTGCAACAAATTGTGGTGTTAACTTATATTCCACTTGCTGAAAATAGAGTTAATTCGATTCACCAAGATGTATATAGCCCCCCTCTGCGATGGATTTGTTGGTATAATAAATTACAAAATAATTGAAATAATAATTGGCAATTCAGAATCGACATTTTAAGAGTTATGAAAGTTTTTCTATAAACTAAGAATTCATTTTTTTCTTCTTTTCTTACCCGTAACGGCGTCTTCTCCTTGCTCGTGGAGGTCCATCCTCATTTCGGATATCATAACCATAAGCTTGGACAAGCTCGTGACTTGACTTAGGTGATTGTTCAGTTTCATCATAACGGTCATGGTCCCATCGAGATTCTTTTTCCTTCCAAACTTTGCCTCTTCGACCCGATGAGGCATCACCAGCACCATCGATACTATCATTTAAACCTAAACTAGCTCCTGGAACATCTTTTCGATCTCCATCACCAGCTCCTCCGGTTTCATCACTGGAAAAATAAAATTAGCATTTATGAAAATTATATTAAAGAATACAAGAAATCAAAAAGGTGTAATAGAGAGAATTTATTAAATTATGATTTAAAATTCTAAATTCTAAAATGTTTATAGAGAGGGAACATTTTTATTAATTTATTTGAAAGTCAATGAGAATGAAATTAAAATTTATTTATAAGAAATATTTTTAATAAAGATAGTGACTCTTCAATCTACAGATAGTTAAGATGTTATTTGACAAATGACTGATTGGGAGGACTGACATGAGGGATGCAACAGTTGGATCAATCATTTTGCAAATATATGATTTGCTTACGGTATTTTAATAAACAAGAATACAGAGAAATGAAAAGCAGCCAGCTCATATGTGAAAATATTATTTTATTATCGTTATAAAAAAAAGGGGTCCCCGTCATGTCATGTAATCGCAAAGAAAATATTTTTTCATTAAATATTAACTTTTTTTTTTTTTTTTGGAAGTCTTAGAAAGAGAGAGAAAAGTATATGAAATAAATTATCTCAATGAGTACTTTATAAAAGGAAAAGGGAAGGAAAGCTGTATTCTAATAACCTCTGAAGGAAAGATTTAAGACATTTTACAAGATAAAAACTACAATCTGGTATTGAAATTAAAATATCATCCTTAGTTTACAAAAGATTATAAAAAAATCCTATTAGGAAGAGAAATATTAGTGCTAACTAGAGAGAAACAAATAACGGATGGACTTGGTAATTGTCTAGATTATCATATTTGGCGTTGGGTCGTAAGAAACAAGAAAAGCTCCAGAAAGGCCTGGAGCACGCATATTGGATCTAATGGAAGAGTGTACACAGAGAGGCTTTTTGTCTGCCAGGTGATCCATTGGAACCAAAATGTCTCTGGACATCACTTTTGACATCGTTTAGAGGGGCTCGTTTTCGCCGGGGCCATAAGACCCAATAAATAAATTGTTCTATACAAAGAGGTAAAATAAAGAGACTTTTAAATAAAATAAATATTCTTACCAGTCCTCAGCAGTTCTATCATCATGCTCGTAAAATGTTCCCTTTTTGGGAATATATTGCGGGTTTCTTCTATCTTCGTCATCGTCAAGACGTTTTTTAGATGGAGCAACTTCTTCCGTCTGTCCATTAGTTTCATTTCCCTCTTCTTCTTCAGTATGACTCCTTTCAATATCTTCCTCTTCTTCATCATCTATGTCATGTTCCTCGTTATCACTATCACGACTATCACCTTCACTAAATGATTCATGATCTAAATCATCAGTGGAACTTGCACCTTCCCTTCTATGTAAGCCCATTTGAGGTTCAGAATTTTCTGTACCAAAACTTTGATCATGTGCCTGGTCATGGCTAGATTCGGTATGACTATCCACGGGACCTAAAGTGTGATCTTCAATAACATCAACTTTTTCTTCATTAATTTCACTAATTTTAATTTGTTCTACTGTACTAGAGGGGCTTTCTTCTTTCGGGAATTTTGTTTCATTTTCATTCTGTGATGTTTCATTATCATTTTGTGATGTTTCATTCTCATTTTGTGATATTTCATTCTCATTTTGTGATATTTCATTCTCATTTTGTGATATTTCATTCTCATTTTGTGATATTTCATTCTCATTTTGTGATGTATTTGTTTGAATTTCGTTATTTGAAATATCTTTAATAGAGTCATTAGAATTATTATAATCACTTTTTAATTCTTCTTTGACTGGAGAAGATTTCGTTTCATTAGAAACTGAAACATTATTATCAGGCACAGAGGTGATTTCAGGCACATTTTTTTTTGTTATATTAACATCAATAGAAAAAGATTCTATCTCTTCTGATTGTACATTTTCATTATTTGAATTGTCTAGTTTATTTCTATTTTCTTCCTTAACTTTATTTGTTTCTGTTAAAGAGGTAGAAGAAGATGTATCGTTTTCTTTTTTTTCCGATTCAATTTCTTCTTCGATTAATTCATTAGATGATTCCTCTTTACTAATAATATTAGAATCATTGTGAGATTCATCTTTAATCACATTTGATTCTTCTTCTTTCTTAGCAACCTCGACTTTAATAATTTCTTTTTTAATTGATTCATCTGATGATTGATTTTCTCCTGGATTCTGAAAATATATTAAATAGTATTAGATTAAATTTTAATAATATTTTCTAAGAAAAAGTATATAACAAGTGTTTTGGATTATGAAATAGAAATTGTAGAATGTTAGATAAAAATATAAGGTAAATGAGTTTTTTCTGTTAAAAAAATTACAAAATATGTTTAATTTTTATAAGTTAGATGTTGATGGAAAAATATAGTTAAATATGAGTCAAATAAAATAAAATTTACGTCTATAATACATAATATTAATTTTCTCTTTAAAGTTTGTGAGTCCTAATAAACCAAACACTAGATTTTATTCCTAAATTTTTAGAAAATATAAAATAATGATGGAGTAGGGCTGGGAAAAAATTGCAGTTTTCTCTAAATAATCTTAATATCAAAGAGCTAAAGAAGAAAGAGAGTCAACTTCTAAACGTTAGTGGCTAGAATAAAAATATGTTAGGAAAGAAATGGGCCTATTTCTGGCTGCATTTGTTCAATTTTCATGTCCTAATAATAAATTAACCTAATTACATTAAATTACTATATAAATTTTTGATAAACAATTGAATCTATTGAACTACCAGTATAATTTTGAGAAACGTGTTACCATATAAGTAAAAATGTCTTCGTACATTTTTCTTAAAGAAATTAAAATAAAATTTTTTTTAATTAATGAAAAAATGCTTAGAAGCCAGAGAAATGAATAATTTATGTTAACAAAAACTAGTAGATCAAATTAACGATCTTGGAAAAACGGGTGGTCCGCCTATGGAGGCCACATTAGTTTATTCATTTATTATTTGTTTTAATGGCTGAGATATCTCTTTATTAATATGCTGTAAATGCTTCGAAATGAAAGAAAAATTAAAAGGAAAGAGACCTTCTCTGATAAATTAGAAAAAAAATAAGTTTGTTACACATGGTGCAATCTTAAAAAGTTTGGGAAAAGTAAAAATAAAATTCTGGATATCATTAGTAAATTTATCATAGATTCTTTAATCAAATTAACTTGATTAAACACATTAAATTCCCCCAAAAGTTAATGAATTGCTAAGTATTACTCATCTGAATGATCTTGACAAGATATTATTAATAAAGTCACCTATTTAATAGTAAATAATAAATAATAATTATTTCCTTAAAAAATTAAAAATAAAACAATCCTACATTTAAATAATTAAAATTTTTAATTTATGAAAAAGAAATATAAAAAATGTGTTTAGATAACGAGAGAGATAAAAAGAAATAACATGGCATAAAAATAATGTTGACTTACTTCTATATTTGGCTTCATGTGTTGATCTTCTTTATTTGTATTTTCCGAGTGCTCCGACATTTTTAAACTTAAAATAAATTAGAACAGTTTTAAAACATTCAGATTAAAAAGTTTAATAAAAAAAAGATCTGATTAATTAATAGTTAACTATAATATTAAATAGATAATGTTGGTGTAGGTGATCACGTATTAATTTTCACAGAGTTGCATTGAGTGATAACCACAAAAGCGTGTATAGATGATATACACAAATGTAAATGAATACGTGTGAACGAATGCTGAGTGCGTTTTCGTTTGATGATTGCTCACTAGCTTGACCTCTTGAAAATTCCATGTGATTTGCTATTGGTTAGAGAGATCTCTTTGCCAAGTCTACCAACAGTTTTTATCTAAAATAAATTAATGTAATAAAAATAACTATTATTAGCCTTATCCCTTGGTGCAAAGATAGAGGTCTCGCCTCACATCTCAAAGACAGAGGATTGCTTCCCGTGAACGATAAAAATTTATTTATATTATATTGACTACCAATTAATTTTATATATATTTTTATAAATTTTTGAAATTATTTTATAATATTTTATGATTATAATACTTAACTAAAAATTATTTTTTTTTTAATATCTTTGAAGTGGTAAAAAAGCAAAAAAATTTATTGGTTACAAGCTAAGGTCTATAAAACACTGCTCACTTCACTCGGCGTCTTTCTTTGATGTCGAAGTCTGACGTCTTGGCCCGCAGCTTCAGGCGGGATTTTAAAATAAAATTAAAATAGCCCAAAAGTTTATTTTTTGCCACATATCAATTATGATTGCTTTATTATGTATATTTGCTATTTGTTTTTAAAATTTTAAAAAGATGATTGCACTAGGTTTTAATCTATTCTTAATAAATCAAAAAAATATAATTATCTATATTAATATAATAAAATAATAGTACCTAGCTGTACATTTTTTACCTAATTTTGAGTTTGCCGATATAATATAAGGCTCAAAGACTAAGTCTGCAATTCTAAGTTTTTTTCGTTTGTCTGCAGAAATCTTTGTATCTATATCCGACCTAAACAGCTGCTCCGTTTTTAACAAAACAGCAGTATTAAACGTCCAAAAGTAGCAAGCACTTTATTTTATTTGAATCGACCAAAAATTCCATTTTTGAAGTAAATTTTGATTTTTAAATAACTTTTAAAGCAGATGAGATATATAATTGGTTTTTGCACTTAAATATTATGCAGATTTATCTTTAATTCAGAATTTCTTTCCTATGTGACTGAGTGGGAGAGAATTAAATACAAAAATTTTCACAAAAGAGATTTCAAAACCTATTTAATTTCTGAATAAGGGCTGAGCTCCCCCAGGATAGAACATAATAAAGATTTTATTTTAGATATGTATAAACAAAAAATTTAATATTACAAATCATAAGAATGATAAAAAATTAATGTATTGAAATCAAAGAAAAGAAAGGTAGAATAGTCATTTTTCACAAAATGTAAAATTATTAATAGAGAAACCTAAAATAATTTTTGTTAATTCTTTTAATATAAAACTATTAATAATTAAAAGTCATTTTTATTTATTTCCGGTTTTCGAGGCAAATCATCTTTAAAAGTTTTGCAGAAAATTATTTCTGTTTGCTTTTTCTAAAAAATAAATTCTAAAAAAAAATTTGAAGGTGATAAATAAGAAATCCTCTCTGGTATGGAATAATTTTCCTTGGGAATGTTCTTTTAACTATAATACTAATTTATAGAAAAAAAGTAAAAAAAATAGATTCTAAAACATAAAATAAATGGTATAATTGATCTTATTCCCATTGTAATTAAATAAAAGAAAAGAAAATACATTTATTATTTTATATGAGATTATGAAATATAGATGAGAAACACCAGAAATAGAAGAAATTCTTGCACTGATTACGGGTTGCTGACGTCATATTTTTGTTACTCCTCCAAAAGTTCCAAGTAAGAAAAGCTTTGGTTGCAAGCGGTTGTTTAAGTTTAAACTTCCCTCTTTTCAATTATACTTCCATTCGCTGTCAAA
>JAAAKE020102685.1:0-20676 GCA_010014785.2 Anisolabis maritima
CACCTTAAGTTTAATACTACTAATTAGAATTTTCTTAGGGAGCTTTTGGCATTTAACATGACATAAAAATAGAATGGCGGTATAGGAAATGTAAATCGCAAGATTTTATGAGAGAAGAGATTTACTATTTATTTATTATGAGAGAAGAGATTTACTTATTAGTAATTTTTTAATTTTTCAATTATTTAGAATTGGAGATCTTTAAGGAACATATGTGAACATATTTTCATGTGTTGCAATGAATCACGCAAATATCAGCAGAATAAATAGACGTGGCCAAAGAGCTGCTCTATTTCTTTTTCTTAATGCATAAATTAATTTAATTTTTTTCCATGCGCCGAGAAAGAAAATACAGAACCCAGGATGGGAAGCTGGAGGATAGATAGCCTCTAGTTTTTTCCACAAGTTTATTGTGACATCACATATTCTCTCTCATAAGGATTTGTAACAATCGTTCAAAAATAAATTTGTCCAATTTGATATCATTCGTGCGGCGAAACTCTAATTGCATGTTTTTGACAAAGCATCGTGTTCTATTCACCTGGAGATGGGGGTTGTGTAAGATTTGAGCTAACTCCTGAGCGTCGGAATTGCTCGAGAGGTTTCCACATGCACTTGACAGTTCAGTTCTTAAGGATGCTGATTCGCTATGCACAGGTCGAGGAGGAGGAACGCTAGTTTCTAATCGGTCCTGAACCTGAAAAAAAAAGATGAGTTATTTTTGAACTTTTAAAGGGTTTATTTTATGCGAAATTTATATGAATTTCCAAACTGATGATGAATCATCGTCAATAAAAGCTATATTTAAATTTAGGATATTTATTTAAAAAAAAAAGAGGTCTGGAGAAAAATTTAAAGTAAACTTTAATCTGAAAAATTGTTTATTTTTTTTCTTAATAAAAATCTAAACGTAAATAATATAAAGAGGTCAATTGATAGGAAATTTGTATTTTATGTTTATACTATTAAAATAAAAAATATATCGGATATGTCAAATAAACATTTTATTTTATTTATTGTGCAAATCCAAAGAAAAGCGGACCCATATCTTTTTTAATAAGTAAGTCTTGCCACCTCTCCAGGGAGCAGGAGCTGTGAATTGCATTAAAATCATGTTGTTTATTAATGAAATAATTTTCATCAATTTAAATTTTTTTAATGATATCTAAAATAGAGAATTATATAAGTAACTTCCAGGAAATCAGAATATATTGAATTAAAAATGTATTCTATATATTCAAAGAGTATAATTTATATTTTATAATGTATTGTTTTCCTCTTATTGTCACGGGGAGAGTGAGGGAGGGGGGCACGTTTGAGTTTTAGCGTCAAGCTCTTTTTAAACACTTGCTAAATAATCTAAAAGAAAATGAATAGATAATATAAAAGTAAAATTTTATCAGGTTTTATATTAAACTTAATTGAAACATCACATTCCAGATAATATAAAAGTTAAGTCATCGTTCTAATCTAGTTAAATGAATGACTTGAATAGAGAATATTTAATAGAAAGCGAAGAATAATGACCTGAAAACGCAAATATTATCAAAACGACCTTCGAATGTTATCAGAGAAGAAAATTAGTTATTTTCAAAAAAATTTATATCATTCGTTATAAAACTGGAAGGTCTTTGTTAGTCCGGTGTTAATAGCACACTTAGGATATCTGGGACTTCAAAATGCTTTTCGCATCTCTCCCTCTCCCACCCGAAACTTTTAATACCTCCAATTCTTGAAAGAATACAATACATGGAAGAAACGTTAAGGATTCCCAATCAAGGATTGAACGAAAGTACTTCAGGGAATCTTAGTATAAGGGATGATGTAATTTTTTTAAATTTTTATTAAAAAATGTCCTTAATCCAAAGACTGCGGACTTCTAAGATCATCTGTGTGCCTTTATTTATTTCTATATTAATAATAATACTATTTCTGTTTAAATTATGAAATTTGAAATTTAAAAGCCTTCAACAATGTAATATAAATATGAAATAAATTTTTGCTTCAAAATTAATTTGGAAAGTTATTATTATCTTTATAATTATATTTTTTATTTTAAATTGATATATAGTAGAAACACGATTATCTGAACTAAGTGTAAATTTGTATTTGTGTTTGTGTTTGATTGGACCTAGCCATCGAGGACTTGTGCCTCTAAGCAGGTCTTAAATAAATTTATTTATTTATTTATTTATTTATAAGTGGAACCAGGATCGTCCGGATAATCAAAAAAAAATTTTTATTGAATAAATCAGGAAAAATTAAAGGAAAAAAAAAATAGTAAAAAACTGGGATGCTCGCATCCGGAACTAAAGTTTTACTTCGGTGCCGCCCCTTTCCAGTATTTCCTCAAAAGGATATAGCTTAACAAGTTCCCCACCCCTAGGCTTTTAATACCTCCCTAATTTAATAAGAAAATGAAGATAATTGTGTGAATTTTTTTTTTTTATAAAGATTTCAGTTTGGAGAGAATTATTTATTTAGATTGAGAATGACATTTATTACTCCTTTGCATGATTATTTCCTTTCCTTGTTCTTGTGTATAATTTTCTAAGCGTTCTTTTTCAAATACTTGAATTTATTTTCACAGACGTTTTTGAATAAAAATTTTTGACTTTTTCAATGAAATACTCAGAACATTTTTATTGTAGTAAACATTCAGTCTAATAATAGATCAATCAATTAACTTCTCATCTATTTTAACAGAAAACCCGGGTTCGGGGGCGCCAATCAATACCAATAACATCTCGCATTTATTGCTATCTTAAACGTTATATTGATTGATGCTTCATAGTTTGGAAGCAATTGCTCAGAAACCCCTTTTAGTCGGGTTTTATTAATGAATTTTGAAATTGAGAGACAAATTTCTCAGAAATAACTGACATAAAATTTCACTTGTCCGGTGTCACAGTGAAATCATTAAAAAAAAATTCGCGGGACCCTTCTTATTTGCTTTTTACAGTTAGTAAAGTATATGAAGGATGAGACGTAAAATAAAGGTTATTTAAAGAAGTTAGTTTATTTACAAACTACACAAAAGTTATTATAAAGATTTCTCGGAATAAATGTGAAATATGTGCCTGATGGTGTTGGGATATTTAAATTTTTGTTCTAATTTTGTTAAATATTTGGATTTTGACATATAAACAATTCAAAATTTAGCGGCACTCATTTGGTTTACTTACGACACCCTAGGTACATTAAAATGTTATTTTAATTAATTCTATTCTATTTTTAAAAAAGGGAACTTTAAAATTCAAATAAAAAAATTTTTTTTGAGAAAGGAATAATAAAAATTTTTAATTCCAACTTTCTTCCCAAACCTAAAGAAAATGGCAAAAAATAAAGATTTAGCAAAATTTAATTCTAATTAGCTTTTTCTGGACACTTGCTTCATCCTCGCAAAGGGGGGCCATAAATTTGGAACGCTGGAAATTTTCAAGTTTGATTTTCTTAGAGAGAAGCAAATAAAAACAAATGAGAATAATTCAGGTTTTTTTTTAGTCTCTTCGGCATCATATAGACTTTAAACGATATATAATATATTTTAGTTACGATACATGTAATCCAGACATGTATTGATACCAAATGATTTAAATTTAAATTTTTATCGGACTGGGAACGACATCGAACGACCCCTTGGCTTTTAAGATTATCAATATTGGCAAGGTCAATATCTTTAACCTCCCGGACACGGAGAAGGGGGTATTAAGTCAGCTTAGATAAATAATAAGAACAACCCTTTTTAGGGAAAGAAAATTTGTCAAATACAATCAGAAACCTAACTAAAATATTTTTAACGGGCGGAAGCGGGAAACAACATTTTGATTTTAAAAAAGACAAAATTTTGGACTGTTTTTACGCCAAGTGTTCTAGTAAAAAAAAAATTCTGTGAAAAAAGCTTTATGGAGTGACTTGGAAGGTGTGATCCCTGAATATTATTGCTAATGGAATTCAGAGGCGGACGAAGGGGGAACCAAAGTCACCCCGAGATTGGAGTTTGAAAAAAAAAGGGAAGAAAGAATTTTGAGAAAGTAGACAGGTGGGGCACTGAGGCATAAAATAGAATATTTTGGACAACTTGTGACCCTAAAAACCACTCATATCTTAATTCTTCCCCGGGGATTTTCTTCTTAATATCATAAAAACTATTTTGGGAGTTGTTTGAATAAACGTTGGCTGAGAAAAAATTAAAATAAAAAAATTGAATTTCTTGTGGGTTGCAAGTATTTTTGTGATTGTTATTGTTTTAAAATCAAATTTGTTTTTTTTTTACAGCAAAAACAATAAATAATAATAATTTTAAGATTGTGGCAAAAAGGTGTGGACATTTCTTGTTGGAGATCCTCTACTCCAATGCATAATAATGAAGAATTTTTAAACTAACGGTTAAAGGGAATAAATATTTATTTTTATCGCAACGAAGGAATTCATTTTGACATGTCAGCTGATGAGTCATGATTTAATATAACATCTAGGGAGAGAAGATGAAAGGGTTAAAGATTTCTTTTTATTTTATCAAATTGAATGCTTACGTTGTTGTCGTGAGTGAGTGAAGTGAGGTTAATAATAAATCAAGTATTGGGAGACCTGAACGACCGATGATGGTACCTTGATATTGAGATGAAGACTTTTATTCTTTTCCAATAAATCGTCTTAAAATCGAGAGAAAAAAAAGCAGAGAGTTAAGAACGTCACTTAGAAAGTCCAAGCTTGCAACTGGCTGCCTCGCCCTAAACTCATTCTATGGCTACGGCAGGTGGCCGCCTCAGCTAGGCGTAACCAACCAGGCGCCAAGAGTCACTTGACGACCGCCAGGTAGCAGGACAACGCAGAGGCACAAAGCCATTCTCTAAATAAATACTATAAGATCTTACCTACTTGTATATTAGAAGTGGGACTTTCTTACCTTTCGTCTCAAGGGAAGGAGGGATGGAGGTTAAGTCCCTGAACGGTACAATCCTTAAGTTTGATTACTTGATTTAATAATCTGGAAATATTTCATTTTGATTCTCAAAAGTTTATACACCAATCAAGTCTCCTGAATGTTGCAATAAAATTTTGTTTTTATAATTTGAAGGTGATAGATGATATGATAGAGGTAGAGCTTTAAGACCGGATACGAACATGGAAGAGAAAACAAATCAGCCTGAAGTTTTATAAGTGAGAGTAGCATTAAAGGATATGGCTCAGGTAACTCGTGTTCGTCATCCACGTATCCACTAGGTGTGTCTTCTAGCGATTCGATTATTGTTTGGTGGGTTTTCTGCATCGGCCTATATTTGATCTTTTAAAAGAAAATATATATTTTTCACTTGGAATTCATAGGTTATCATTGTTTGATTTGTCGTTATTATTTTAGAAAGCCTTCAATTTTTGTTTCCAAATTCCATAGGTAATAAATAAAATTCAATTCAGAACCCAGAAAAATTCTGATTTTCAATTTGTTTAAAAAAGAATTTGGGGAGCCCACCCCAGTATTATTCCCATTAAAGTTACTCTTTAGAATAACCACAATGTGTCAGTCCCTGACATAAATGACCAGAGAGTAGAAGAGAAAAGAAGTTACATTTTTAATATTACGATGAAATAAGACAATAATTAAAGATTAAATGATGGTGGTTGATGTTTAGAAAAGAAACTTTTGACTTGTGACTTGTGACGTGAAAAGGTAACCGTGACTGACTTTCATTCATCGGTGAAATACAAAAAAAAAAAAAAAAAAAAAAAAGAAAGGGACTTGGTTGCCCTTTTCTTTTCTTTCTTTTATGTTACCTGCATCTGACCGAAGTGCGCAAAAAATAGCTCAGCAGGTGAATCCTCTCACGATATTCGAGGGTTCGTCTGATGAATATGATTCTTGTGTCGATTAAAATCATCCTTTGTAAGAATTTTTGTTTACTCCAAAAATCCTATAGAAATTTTTTTGATCATCGATAATTCACAGTCGAATAGTTGAGAGAATAGTTTAGTAACCTTTTTTTCCAATACACAAAAGGTAAGTGGCAAAAAAAAAGGTCTAACAAAATTTTTTTAACTAGAAAAATTGACCTCAAAAAAGTTGGTTCAAAAAAGGCACTAATCTTTAAAGGCTCTCACTTATCAACGAAAACTCAGTTATATTTTAGTAATTCTTTCTCATGTGATTTTAAAGATCGGACAATGGGGATCGATGTAAAAGTAAAGCACACCGCTTGGGGTCAGAATTCCCCCCCCCCCCAAAAAAAAAAAAAACTTTAAAAATTTCGCTTCCTTTAACTCATCCCTCCACTTAAACCTAATGAGATCATGATCCGCTTTATTATTAAACTTAAGAAATTTGAATAAATTTTAACAAATAACTTTTACTCTCTCTCAGAAATACACGTTTTGAGGTCCCCTGAGACTATGGTCTCTGTGCAAAAAACATACGAGGCTGAAATTTTATATTTAAGCTAGATACCCACATCGCTTGCAGCTCGAAGCTTTTGAATAAAATCGGTCAACGGCTAGTTCTTTACTTATGTATTTTTTTAGTTTTTTTAGATTTTCTCAAAATTCACTCAAAACGATTTTGATTCAAATTCATAAATCAATTACTTTAGGTAATCTTTGAAATGTATTAATCCTTGTCCTATCTAAAATTGTCTTTTGCAGTTGTTCGAATAAAAGGCGGATGTAACCGGAATATTTCTTAAACTACTCTAATGAAATCAATTAACTTGGTATTAAATTGGCATTAAACGGCTATCTATGGGGCTCGATGCAAAAAATCTGCTGTGACAGCATATCTTTCAGCTTTCCTTTTCTTAGGTAAGAGAAAGTTGTGTGCCTTTAACCCACCAGATTTTTTATTTAAAAATAAAAGTAAATATTTTGTATTATAAAAGAGGCTTTTTTCAAAATAATTTGTCTTGATCTTTATTTCACAACCGCCCTCAAGAAAATTTATTGCTCACGCTGTTCATCACAGTCGGATTTACAATGTTGTAAATATTGCAATTGCGAGAGGCTGTCATAATGGATACTGAACAAATTGTACCACCCCCCACCCGGTGGAGTTCATTTCTGCAGTCTAATAAATATATTTAAAACGAAGGAACAAGGAAGGTAATAGCGATTAGCGAAGGAAGTAGTTTTGTCATAGATCTATTAGCCTATGTGTTAATTAATGCAGATTATTATTAATAACGGTTATTATAAACTAATATTCCTCCCTCACAGACTCTTATTAGAGAATGAAGGACAAGGAACCACAAAAAATGCATTGCGATGTCTCCCCTGAATGTGTAAATCCGCCACTGCGCTGCAAAATATTTTTTTTTATTATAAGCAAAGGCTCAGAGATCTTTCTTGAACTCTGAGCTAAATCTTATAGGAAAATGTCTTTTTGAATTAATAATATTAGGGGAGTTAGTTATTCTTGTTATTAGTAAAAATTGCATGCATTGGGTAATTAAATCCACAGGTTGTCAACCTTGCCGTTTCCTTGACCTTCAACTCGGAAAGGAACAACAAACAACCCCCAGGGGTAACATGCAATTTCCATTTTGTTGATTAGAATTGCTTCCTAAAAAGAACATCTGCTGGGAGAAAGAGACCCACATTTTATTTCAATTAACAACTACACATAAATTGATGGGTAGATGGGCCATACCCTGACCGAAATGTCAGCAGAGAAGAAATAAATTTAAATGAATAAAGAATAGCTCCATTTCTCATTTATGCTACAGCTTTCAAGAAAATCAATCACATAATCATATTAATATAGAAAAATCACCAGACACTCTAAGGCCGTTCAGGAGTAGACATATCACCCCGAGCACATTTGGGAGGATTCGAAATATTCTCGAGTAAAAGACACATTGTATCCCACAAGATACCATTGAACCCGTGAAGTAAGGTAAACGTGGGTTCATTGCCTCATTTTTTTCATTCAAGGTAAAATCGGCCCCTCATAGTATTATTATTATTTGAAAGCAATTAAATAACTTAGCCCTATGTTGTTTTTTAATATAAACAGTTGCTTTGAATATAAATATATTCCCCCCAATCGATACTAGGCAGGTTTCGTTTGCTGAGACATGAGGTGTGGGTCGTTGATGCGCACAACGACCTCCGCCCTTGTCTCCTTCGTTCTAGAGAAAGAGGAGTCCTAAGAATCCCACACGTCAGTTATATAACAACCAAGAACAAATACAGGATAAAATAATAAATTAATAACCAAGAAGGTTACTTGAACTATTTTGGGAAAAAAATCTCACGAGCAAATTATCAAGCTATTATATTTAAATGAAATTGAATAAATATACGTGATGGAGGTTAAAGCAAACGAAGAATCCTGGGAATATGTCATTAAGAGAGGGGAAATGATAAAAAAAGGTGCTGAAAGGAAAAATTCCCTCAGCAAGGTGCAGGGATTTATCAACTGAGTCAGGTGGCCTCGCTCTAAAAGAGGGTGAAATACTCCATTTTACTCACTTGAAAAGGAAATAAAAAAAAAAGATACCTCTAACAACATTCCATCACATTGTCATGACAATTTTTTTGGCTTAAAAAATAATTATTTTTATCTTTTGTTAATGATATATAATCATATATTTTCCAATTATTCTCTAACTAAAATTTTGGTGGTCTTTTTTCCTCTTGCTCCCCTCCCCCATCCTCTCTTTAAATAAAACTCTGGGAAAATCAGGGCATTGGTTATCATCATTTCAGCTTTTACCCCACACATATTAGAATTGTTTTGCAAGTGAATGCTATCATAAGCCCTAGACACTTTCCTGGCGTTGTCATCAGGTATATGACTCCGAAAGATTAGAGATCCTGGGTTCAATGCCATTGAAAAATAATATCATAAACTATCAGGTCCGTAACAATCAGTATATATCTAATTCAAATAAAAAGTTTCAAATTTATTTATTAAATTTAAAAATGGGAATTTGAAAGTTGATTTGAATAAGCCTAGAGAAGGGACTTAGACAGGGGACAGGAATGTTCGTCATATTTTTAGAACGGGGAATTATTTTTAACAAAATTACAGAAGGAACTCAATTACCCGGATCATCAATTCGGACGCGATGATATTTCATCGGAAATTCACGTTTTGAGTCCCCTGAGTCTAAAAAAATGGGTTTCCTAAAATGGTAATTCTGTCTCTGTGTCTGTCAAGTTTTCTCAAATCCGACAAAACGTACAAGCCCCAAATTTTATGAGGCTTCAAATTCCATTTTCTTGATGGCTCTTTATCCTTTTGATTTGACAACGGCTGTCAGAGAAATATCAAAAAAATTAAAATAGCCAGGAGCAGTAAACTATTAACACAAGAATTGAGCTAGCTCTGACGCATGCACCTCGAAGCTTTTGAATAAGGAGTGCTAGTATTTTACCAATGTACTTTGTTAGTTTTTCCATTTTCTCAAAATTTGCTTTAACGATGATTAAAATTTATAAAAAAATTATTTATTAGATGATCTTTGAAATATACTAACCCTTATCATCACCAAAATTGATTGGGGCTTACTTTACTGGTTTAGTCTTTTACCGTTGTTCGGAGGCAACTTAGATATTATGTTGTAGCGGAAGGAACCGCTTTTCTTTTAATAATCAAATCTCTACTGAATTCTATATAGAAAAGCCCGGAGGCTGAATTTTCTTTCTCTGATAATTATTTTAATGAAAAGTTTTTGCTCTCAATAATTAAATTTTTAAAATATTAAAGTTTTCTCCAGTTATATCTAGTTTTTTTTTTTTCTCTAAATTTTCACGTATTGATTAGATTTTTCATCATTTCATCTTTTATTTATTTTCAAAAGTTTTTAAAGAAGAAAGATACTTTTTTTATAAAAGGGAAAGTATAATTTATTTTTAAGATGGGGTATCCTGACAGTGAATTTGTTTGTTTTTCTTAAATTCTGACGGTGATATGATCCGAAGGGTGGGGTGAGGCTTCAAATTCCATTTTCTTGATGGCTCTTTATCCTTTTGATTTGACAACGGCTGTCAGAGAAATATCAAAAAAATTAAAATAGCCACGAGCAGTAAACTATTAACACAAGAATTGAAAAATTTTGGATTTGATCCAAAAGAAAAATAATTTCAAAACAAACAGATCATTAAATATCAATTAATGGGACAAAAAAGTCACATTTAAAAATAATATTTGAGAATTTCGGTTCACTAAAAATTTAAATTTAAATTTAGCCTCTTATCAACGTGATCATTAAATTTAGACCTAACTAATTGACACATGTTCATGTTTATTTTAGAATGCATCTGACTTTTATATATATTTTTATTAATATCATACACAAATTGCACTGAAACCACTTAATCACTAGCTTAATACATTAATAAAATCAGATCAAAGATTAGATCCTTTCAGTAATATATAGGTTTCAATCACAAAATATTAAATTTAATTCCGAAAACAAAAAAATAATTAGAGACCCTCCTCCCGTGGCCGAGAGGTTAAAGATAATTGACATTGTCAATATGGATAACCTTAGAAGCTAAGGAGTGTGGGTTCGGATTCCAGGCATCCCGATGAAAATTTATTTATTTAATTTGGTTACTAATTGATATAAATAAATACGTCGGGATTACATGTATCGTAATTAAAATAAATGTGTCTCGTTTCAGATTTATATGGCCTTAGATATTGAAAAGACAAAAAAAATTAGAGAAACAAAATAAAATTTTTAAGCACAACCTCCTGGATAAGAATGCGCAAATAAAAAAAAATACTAGTGTGGCGACCGCACATGAGACAACTTTCTCTAACCTAAGGTAAGACAGTAGATTTTTGCATCGCTCACCTCCCCCCCCCCCCAGTAGCCGGCTCACAATTTTATTCTACCTTTCATTTTTTGTTTGTGTGCACTAATCAATGATATATAAAAAAATTAATTTAAATTAATTAAATTCCGATTATTGTCAAACATAGGAATTAAAAATATTTATATTTTGTTTATTATGGCATCGAGTTGTTTTCTATGAAATATTTAAAATCCAAAATTGAGGGCTTCACAGTAAAATGATTAAAATAAATCTTAAAGATTATTTAATTTATTATATGTACAGCCAATTTAATCAAAATCGTTAGAATTGTTTAAGAGAAAATCACAAAAAACTTAAAAACGTACAAGAATAAAGTGGACCCCAAACAATTTGGGAGGGGGGGGGGATAAGGGTTAATAGTTCAAAGATCATCTAATAAATATTGTTTTATGAGTTTTAATAAAAATGATTAGAACGAATTTTGAGAAAATCAAAAAAACTAAAAAAGTACATCAATAAAATATCAATACTCTTTGGCCGATTTTATTCAAAAGCTTCAAGGAGCAAGCGACATGGATACCTAGATTAAATATAAAGTTTCAGTCTTGTACGTTTTTTCGTTTTTTAGAAATCTTGTTCACAGACACATATTTTGCAAGACCCATTTTTTTAGCGTCAGGGGACCTCAAAACGTGTATTTCCGTTGATCGCAATACTTTCTCACAAAATATTTCATATATAGGTAAGAGAAAGCAAAAATGAATAATACGAAGAATTAAAATAAAAACCATATTTATTCAGAGGCAAATGAAGAAATTCAGAAAAATTATACGTATATCAATTTTTGGGGTCATGACGTGATCCATCACGTGCAATGCACCTATTCCACCGCGTGGAATGAATTCTTTTGGTTGCAGTCACTCGTGCACCGAGGTTTTCGCCTCTTCATAGTTTTAAACTTTCAAAACCACTTGTACACGAATCACCACGTACTGTTCTTTTATACTGCGATGAATTTCAACTAGTTTAACATTTTGACTACTCAAAAAATGGATTACATGGCAACAATGGGGCAGCCATATTTGCACTTAGGCTGCTTCCTTCTTTTGTGTTGCAGTAATAGACTGCTATCTGTTGCTCATTCTTTGAACGACAAGAATAACTCCTACCAAGTGCCACATCAATCGTACAACTTTTGGGAATGTCATTGCACTTTTAAGTTTTACATTTCAATCACTTTCATATTAATCAAATGCATATCACATAACTATCATATCCTCTTTTTATTAGTTTAATTAGCCTCGTAATAAATACTCAAAAATGTAATATTTCTCATATATTTCTCATATTCATTAATCTCTCACATCTTGAAGCCAAAATGATTTTGAGAAATTTTTATTCAGAATTAGATAAGAGAATTCTGCTTATATTAGGTATATTTCAAATTTTTTCTCTTAAAAAGTCAACTTTAAAAGGCCGCTCCATTTTTTTTTTTTTTTTTTTTTTTTTTTGCAAGAGTATTTACGCCGGAGAGAAAGAATAGCTTTATAAATTTTAAGGATCTTTTTCAAACAAACTTGAGTGAAGTTTATTTTCTTTTGAAACAAATCATTGTCTAGTTCGTTGGTAGCCAACTCCAAACCAATCTCAAATCTACTTAATTAAATTAAATTACAATCTCTAAAAATAAGAATAAATAAATACAATTTTATTTAATTTTTTTTTCATAAAAAATATCGTAGAGTGATGATCAAAATTATATCCCCAGTTTTTTTTTATACTTTTTTCGGTCGTTTCTTTATTCACATGTATATTAAAAATATTTATTTATTTATTTTATTGTAGGACAAAAAACATGTCCCAATAAAATAATAATAAGTATTTTTCTAATGCTGAATTTGTAGTTTTTTCAGGGGTGTTTGTAGGATGGAATGCAGAAGGTGACGAAAAAGTCGAATAAAATTCTTCAAACACACCTGAAAAAACTACAAATTCTAGATTAGAGATATATATATATATATATTACAGGTGTCTCATCATTTAATTTTTAATAAGGTTAAAGTTTACATATCGTGCACCAAAGTGAACTATTTGTAATAAGAGAATAAACTTAATTGTTTATAAAATATCCTTATAATACAGAGTGAAGAATTTTAATTTTTTTCTATTTCTGGCTCTTTAAATTCAGGGGTCATGACGCAAATCTAGTCTGTCTCCCCCTCTCGCCGATCCAGCTTAGGCTTGAGATAAACTTTATTTGGGGTGATTTGATTTTAATTAAATCTAATTTTGTTTTATCTACCAGTCTCTTCCTTTCTTATCAAGCATTAGGCTGTGCGGCTTGACTTGATATTCCCTCTCGATCGCTTTATGTGGAACCCATACCCATAATCATTCCCCTCTTTAGCCGAAGAACATCCTCAAAAGGGACTCCCCTTATTTGTATTCCAGTACCATATTAGGAACGGCCCTGCCAATTGGGAGGGGCATTTTATTAGCAGGCATTTGAACAAAAAAGAAATTATCTTCGATGGTCAGAAAGCAAAAACGACACCTATTTGAACTTTAGAAATAGCTTTTGTTCTCATTAAATATAGGTCACATGTAATATGAAACTTCATTTTAGTAAATGGATGAGAGGTTATTAATTTGTTCTTGTGAAGGAGCCTTAATGGATTTAATGGGAGTACTTACAAAAAATTGAGAGGTAAATAATACGCTACGTGGTGTATAAATGAAAATATTTTAAATAGTTTAAGGGGCAAAAAAATTCTCCTTCAGACACATTACATTAATTTTGTTTTCTCTTACCTAGATATGGAGACAGAGCATCGCTCAGTTTTTTTTTTTTTAATTGGACAAGAAGAGTCACTAATAGAGACCTTTTAAAAATAGGATCTTTGCTTCCTGTCATATATACATGACGAATGGGTCATTCGCAAATGGATTCCATTAAGCAGAGACACCGTAAATATATTTTCCCAAAGATCAAACCATGCATGCACAATCGATTTCTCACACCCGGGATAGTTAATATACCAAATTTCATCAAAATCGTTTTGACCCCTTTTTCGAGAAAAGGTTTACATGGATATATACAAGAAGTGTTCATTTAATATTAGTGAATATATAGATTTAAAAATATTTATATTTTGTTACCATAGCAACCATTTCTCTTTTGTAATTCTTAAAAATGTACACGAATAAAGTGGGCTCGAAATAATTTTTGGGCGTTACCGATTAGTATATTTCAAAGATCAACTAAAAAATAATTGATAT
Organism: Anisolabis maritima; assembly: GCA_010014785.2. Classification (NCBI taxonomy): domain Eukaryota; kingdom Metazoa; phylum Arthropoda; class Insecta; order Dermaptera; family Anisolabididae; genus Anisolabis; species Anisolabis maritima. Next base: position 14,038 of record JAAAKE020102685.1, read on the forward strand.
ATGAATTTTAATTAGAGCGAATTTTGCGAAAATAAAAAAAACTAAAAAAATTAGATCAGTAAAGTATTAATACCGGAATTTTTCTAAAGATGAGACCGAGCACAATAAAATCTTTATCCCGAAATATACCAAATTTCAATTGTTAGAGCCTTTTTCGAGAAAAGGTTTTACATATATACACATACAATAATTGTTTATTTAATAATATCAAATAGATTTATTTAATGAAGAGGACTCCGTGGATGAGTTGGTTGCCGTTCTGCAAAGGAGTTCGGTATGAAAGATTTTTTCATTAAAATAAAGAGAGAGTTGTTGTGTCACCCCGCCCTATGGAAGGGAAGTAAAGAAAGATTCCCTCTCAATGAAACAGGAAGTGTTAAGGGAGTCCCTACTCAAACTAGGACCTCCCTTGCATAGAATAGGCCGGAATAAAGGGATTGGGTGGAATTACATATAGTTAGCTAACTAGAAATGAATATAGGAGGAGTTAGAATTAGGAAACCAAGCAACTTCACGGGGTGCCGATAGATGGCTAAGGCCAGACGACGGCTGGGTTTAAAGTGTGTGTGTACACGAAATCACCTCGGGTAAATAAACGAGGATACCGGTAAGTGAGCCTCTACTAGATTAGAGACTGTAAAAGTAGAAACGAAGTAAATTCTTATGGAAAAAATAATTTAGGAATATCTTAAAATACCTCAATTCAATTTTAACCTCAATTATTATATTAAACTTTACCCGAGGAAATAAATTTTCTTTGTTCTTTCTAAAATGATTTTATTTTATTATTTTCAATGAGAGTAAATCATTAGAGCCATTCTAAAAATATCTAAATAGACTGCTGACTGCTTGCTAATGATAGAAAACAAAAGGTAAGTATTGTAAGTGTTTTCATAAAGGAAATGACTTAATATCAAATACGAGTAAAGCCCCTCAATTGATTTCTTTTGTTTTATCCAAACGGTTATCTAAATAGTGACTATAATTCAAATAGCTTTAAGATAGCAACTTTCACTCACCTCCATGGAGTAGTGCACTACTCATCCCCCCACTCATATCAAGTTTTTTTGTTATTTTCATAGTATTTTAATAAAAAAACAAGCAACTCCTCCTTTCTTCAGAAAATGCTTGATCAAAAACGAAAAGACTAGCAATACAAAGGTAAGAAGAAGTGCCAGAGTTACGTCGGTGCACTTGTCCAAAAAGAGTGAATATTAGGATGTTTAAATACTCCCTTAGGCTCGTGATATCCAACTTGGTGCATACACTTCAAGGTAGGGATCCCATTCCTATCATTCTGGAATTTACCACTCCGGTCCCCCGATACCCGGAATTTTTAGATAGTTCAGAAGGAAATATGTACTTATATTAAATTAAATCTTCACCTTACCAATTTAAATTTCAAATTTAAAGTTAAGTTTTCCCTAAACAAATCTTTTTATGTGAAAGATGATAGTTAGTATATTACTTTTCTATACAATTTATGGTGCTCACTTGACAGATACTACGCAATTTTTTTTTACAATGCTTCCCACTTTTTTGTTTATAAAAAAAAGGGTCATTAAGGAGGCATTTTGATGTTCTTTAGAAGCTTGTTTAGACCAAGTTAATGATCTCTTAGTGATTATTAAAAGGTTGAAAAATAAGATTTAGAGCTTTATAAATTTTAATTAAGTTTCGGTATGTTACTCAATGATCACCATAATTAACGGATTAATTCACTCAATTAGTCAGTTAAATTTCTCTTGCAACAACATTTTATTTTAAAGGAGAGGGGAGGTGAGACCGCCAACAAAAAATGTTAGATATTCTTGTCAACGTTTCCAATTGATGCATCCTGATAATAAGTGAGAGACGAAAATAATGTCCTAATTACAATTACGTTAACGAGAATATCTAGTCAATCTTGTTGCCTGCTTCCCCTTCATTTTCTTTAAAAATTTTCAACCAAATTTTATTTACCATCGTGATATTTCTCCCCTCTTTTCCTTTTTAGTTGACTACTCGGCTTTATCTAATTCAATTGCTTCGGGGCTATTTATTGTCGAAAGAGTGATCAACAATCGGCAATTGAAAAAGTTTTTATTTAGATAAATAAATGGTCCAAAAGTTAATATTCACTCAATTATTCGTATTCTTTAGCGAATTTGAAGAATTCGTAACATCCCTGTGTAGTGTAAATATATATCAATAAATTAAAATAAAAAATGAAAACGGCACTTGGCTATCTATCATAAGATTTTCAAGAGAAAAATTTCAGCAAAAGTTTAGAGTTTAGACTCAAGTCCGAAAATGTAAAGTATTAAAAATAAATTTTTTCTCCCTCCATTCATCCATTTCATTCAGTCATCAGATATAAATAATTTAAGAAAAATCCACATTGATGACTTTGCAATTCATATAAATATTATTGGTATTATTTAATGTTGATATTGGATGGCATCTCTTTTACAAAATTTAAATAAAATTATGTAATTAAAGGATTTTTAGATTCGTTTAGAAATATGAGAATTATTGTGAAAAATAAATGAGACATGGACATCAGTCATTTCTGACAAGAATCATATATATTATTGGAAGTTGGCTCTCAAAATATCAAATACCAAAAATGGATTGAGTAAATACTTAGCTTGTGTGTCTGTACATGAACAAAATACTTTAAAAACAAAAAGGCTTTTAAATTCTGGCGGTTCAAGGAAGTGGTTATGGATACGGATGTACTTCTTCTTTAGTAGAGTGAAATGAAAAGTACTTCACCTTGACGAGACCCCTGACAACAGGCGAGTCCATAAGGCTTTTGAGGAAGAGCAAGTCTGTATCGTCGGCGCCATCGAGGCTTTCTCGAACACGGTCCACGGCCGCTGGAACATACAAAATAACATCTCTTTTAAGATTATTCCTTTCTTTTAATTTCAGTGAAGGCTTTTTGCTTTTTTAAAAAGGGGAAGGAGGGAAGAATGCAGCTAACAGGATCGCTGCTACTTCTAAACAAAGTAAAGTCCTGAGATTATGAAAGGTCATCGATAAAAGCTATGACCGGACTTAAGGCAATTTCATGAAGGCAAGTTGCCTAGAATCACTTCCTTTACTCTAAAAGTCATTTATTGGGAACCTGTATTAGAATCTCCATTTAGACCCTGCAAGCCCTGATAGAACTAATAAAGTAATAATAACAAAAATCTTTCGAAGGGCGTATATATAAATATTATAACAAAAGTTGATCAAATTGTCTCAAGTCTAAATCTGAATTTATAAAACTCCGTTTGAACGGAATTTGTTCTACCCCTGTTCATGATGAATGACAGACAGGCTACTCATAAAAGCCATATAATAAAACTAAATGTATATGAAAAAAAAGAGATTTTGTCCGCCTTTGAATTCGGCCCCTCGCAGAAATTGTACATCCTTTACCTAAACGCAATATTTGTTTGACTTCAGATAAAGGAGATTCTCCTATCATGGAAGTATTCAGCAAAGAAGAGGGGACATGGCTCAGTTCTAAACTTGAAAAGAAAACAAGTAAAAAATGACAACAGGACCACCTTCCAGGGTCTCGTTAAATTCGTTTTTCCATCATAATAGTAGAGCTACATCGATTTTTTTTATTGTTTAATTGTTCTTTTTTTTTTGAATAAATCTCAATAATTAGTTCTTTAAAAAAAAATGCAATTATAAGAATTGATTAAAAATATCTAAAATTCAATTATTTCCTATGCTTTCTAATGTAAATGGGTATTAAATTTGTAATTTCTAATAAATATTTAATAATTTAATAACTTAATCCTGTTTTTGTCAATAAATTGAGCGAAAAGACGATTTACCAAAAGACTTTTCATCTAAATTTGAAGGAGTCCGCCTAACCTTGAAAAAAAGCTGATTAAATAAAACTTGAGCTAGTTATAAACAACAGAAATGAAATTGTGAAAATTTGTAAGGAAATGCATGGGTTAAGCTGACTGCAATTGGAATCCCCCTCCTATTATTATTCCGGAAACAGTTGGAGACAATTGAGATCACTTTTTAACCTGACTTCAGTGGCTGCCCCACCGAAGACATCTATTACATCATTCTGGAATCGGTTGTCGGAGTCTCCCTATTTCCAAAACCACCAGGATCTGACACAGTTCATGCGAAGCGCTCTGTTCTGTGGTGATGATAATGGGTGCCGACCCCAACGTTGCTGCATAGACTGCGAGACTGTTTTCTTCCCTGGCGATTTCTTGTTGAGATGACGATTGGCTTCTTTGCAGCAACCGTTCACTAAAAATCGCCCGGTGATCCAGCGCTGGAGGACTCACAACCACAACGGGACGTCTCCAATACTTCCAGAGCCGAGTCATCCAAGTCCAGTACCGTCAGTTGGATGACGCCCCGTTGTTCCCGAATTCACGAAATTGAAGTATTCCAGCAGCTCATGCATTTATAGATAATATAACATTTGCAGAGATTACTAGTTCCTTTAGCGATAAAGAAAAATTATTATTATGATCCGATCTATTAATATTTTTCAATAATTCTTTATTTATTTCCTAATAGTCAGAAGCAGATACTCGCCCTGCGTTGGGAAAGGAATATTCAATTATTGAACTCCCCATTTCGCTTCTGTATATATGATTGATTACTTTAGTAATTTTTTCTTTTTTTATTTCAATTTTAAATCAATTTCTAGAGACTATTTTGACTATTTTGACTTCTAAATAAACATGTATTTTGTTGAAAAAATTAGTACCGATGGCTTCCAGCGGATGTTCAGCACTCTTGATCTCGGAGGCTACCAATCCGAGGTTCAGTGGTGCTTAGACTTGCTTATTGACACTGATCTAGATGGCTGTTTCTCTTTTCTTCGTCTACTTAATAGTTAACACGTGGAGAGGGGCAAGTGTCCGAGTTTAACATGCCACTATTGTGATGACTTTTAGTTACATATGATAGCCAGTTCTTTTTTCTTTAAAGCAAGTATAGCCTTCAACCTTTTCTATTTAGCAACTGCAACGTAGCCTATTATGTTTCACAAATATCAAAAATGAAAAGAGAGAAATCGAGAGAAACGTGACACGGACTCGAACAAGTCTTGTTAATAATACTAACATAGCATTGGGTTTTTACTTTTTTTTTTTTTTTTTTTTTTATATATATATTAAAGTGAGGCCTCTGCTCAAGATCTCAATCAACCCTCTGATGCCATTACCGATTAGATCCACAAAGTAGATAGCCACCTCAATAATCAATTATATGACACACTTTCTGTTTAAATATTAAAAAGAGATATTTCCAAAAGTCCTAGGAATGTATTTATGAATAGAGGAAATAAACAAAAAGCTGTTAATTTTTAATAAAGAAAAAAAAATTTTGAGGCCATTTAGGCTTCCTCCATTTTTAAATTGATTAGTAGTCAGGAAATGCTCAAGAACCCCTGAGCCTTATATCATGATGTAAGAGCTCTACCTCTGCTCTAAGGGACGGGGGCTTAGAAAAAATGTTAAAAAACTAAATATAATAGTATTATTGAATGTTTTTAAAAGTAAAATATATTTTAAACATTTCATTTTTGAATATCTTTATGGATTTATGGATAAGGAAAATAGTTTAATGGGTGTGATGGGCTTCAAAATTTCAAAGAATAAAGCGGAAAAATAATTTATAGATAAAAACCAGTATAACAATTTTATTTTAGCCTCTGATGGGGGCAAGATCATAAATCAATCCACAAAATGGTTTTATTTCTAAAAAAATAATAGCCAATTTGGGCGATTGTTCACTTTTTTGATGGAGTTATTTAAACTTTATTTTAACTTAATGATTCCCAATCAAGTTCAGGGATGAGGATTGCGCGCTGGCAGCTAAAAATTTAAAATATATATATATATATATATACCAAGTACTGGTATGCGTACTAGGGGATGGGAACCGCTGTTCTAACTCTATTTATAAATTTATTCTAAAGAAAAAAACAAGAAAAATAATTCATTTTTTCTGTGTTGTTTTTTTTTTTTTATTTGTATATATATGAGGTCTCTGTGAGACCGAAAGGCTTGACATTCTTGGCATCTATTTTTTTATAATCCAAATAATACCATCAGCAATTGGTAGATACTTATTATTTTTTTTTTTATCTTCTTTTAAGATGACATTTAGTCTAAAAAGGTGGGAAACCTGCCGGCTTAAGGCGGTATGGGGCCTTCTAAGATTTTTTGGAAGCTATACTTATCTTTATACTATAGTTCGTGTTTTCTGGTTACATTTCTAAATTTAAAATTTGCAATTGAATTCACAGCTTTTTTGTATAAACCCCGCCTTAATATAAATATAGATGTACTCGGAATATGATGATGATATTGTAAATTAGGAAATAGGACTTCAAAGGATCCACCGTTTCCGAAAATGAATATAGCCTTTAGTCTAAAAAAAATTTTTTTTGTTTTTTCGACATCTGAGACCATATAGACATATAGACGATACATAATATATATTTTACAATACAATGATCCAGGCATATTTATTTACATCAATTGGTATTCAAATGATTTAAATAAATTTTCAACTGCCTGGTTGTCTGGGATTCGAACCCACACCCCTTGGCTTTAAGGTTATCAGTACTGACAATGTCACTATCACTATCTTTAGAGGGGGGGGGGGGGG
>JAAAKE020102685.1:20686-61827 GCA_010014785.2 Anisolabis maritima
GTCTGCGCTGACCCCCCCCCCCCTTGTGGAGGGTGGATAGCTAGGGGAGAGATCGGCGTTGGGTGGGTGGGGGGGGGGGGGGGGGGGGGGGCAAAAAAAAGGTTCCCTCCCCCTGGACGAAGACTTCCCTTGAAGCTCGCCACCCTGAATTAAATTTTACATTGTTATCTACTTTTCTAACAAGATTATGAAATCTCTTATTTAGCAATTCCGTTTTATAAATTTTATAACAAAATTATGTATTTTTTTTTTTCATTTTTTAAAATTAAATATTTAAGCATTTGTTTAATTCTCCGAATAAGACATGCAAGGGCAAGAGAGTATTCAAAATTTTCCAATTCCTTCATATGTCAATCGTGACATGCTTAAAGAAAGAATGGGAGAGGGGGGGGGGGTTTTCTAAGGTAAGATTTCAGATTTTTTTGATTTGATTTCATGAAAAGAGAGACTTTTATCCATCCCCTCCCCACCCTTAGAATTTGCCTATAAATTAATTTCTATTATTTGGCTTTAGAGAATCAAATTACAAAACTTTCTGAATCTTACCCGTTAGAATTTTTGGTTGAGTGAGGGGGAAGGGCTTTTTACTTTAAATTCTCTCTCTTAGAACAACAATAGAACGAAGTTTTAACCATTTCGATTTAGAGATATAAGTCAAAACAAATAAAAACATACGCATAAAGCCTTTGAGTTTTTAGTTTTTTGAAAAAATAGCGAGCCCAATTTTTAAGGCTCCAAAATTAATTCCCATTTCATAATACGAGAAAGTAATATATACCGAATGGGCCGGGCTTCCTCTCAACTCACGACAAGAATTTCAGACATATATATTTATATAGTTAAAGATATGATATAAATGGCTAGTTAATAGTTTGGTATAAGATGCTCACGGTGATCAGCTGGGATGCTGTCTGAACTGGCAAGCAAGTGTCGACGATCAGGTTGCCGACGTCGTCCAAATAGAACCATGGCAGAAGAATAACTAAACAGCTCACAACGATTTCAGAGGGCTACTAACCATGCGAGTGGAGGGGAAGGCATCCCCACTATTCCCACAAATTTACCTCTCCTCCTCCTCCTGGATTCCAGCCAAATACTCCAAGCACTCACTCCTTTCATTCCAAGCTTCTCTGTTTCTGTTCTTTCTTTTTCTGCTGTTCGACTCCCCATTCCTCAATTCTCTCTCTCTCTCTCTCTCTCTCTCTATTTATATGCCGCGCACCAACTCACTTATTTTACTTTCTTTTTTATTCAAACCTCCATTTTTGACTGAATCTTTATTATCAATGGATAATTATTTTAGGTTTGTTGATAACTTGTTAAAATAAACAAGTTTTGGATAAAGTTTGATTGATTTATAATACGTATTGGTTAGGTGCAATGAGTTATTTCTTGAATGTTTTATTAACTACCGTTTTGGCTTAACCATCATCAGTAGTCAAGATGAAGCCATTGCTTGAATATGATGTGTTAAATGGCTTCAGCAATATACTGATCTCTTCTTAAACCAAAAACCGAAAGGAGAAATAAAATATTAAAGAAATAAAATTTCTTTTGATTCGCCAAATTCGAAATTTTATTGATGAGTAATGATGTAATGAGTTTTTCCTAAAATTTTTACAAAAACTTTTGTGCTATCAAAATCAACTTGAAAATAGGCAACCTTCTAATCAGACAAGCATCTTTGGTTGTGTTTCCCTTTCAGTCAAATGCTTAATTTCTTTTTATATATTTAAAATTTTTGAGTTCGATTCACCAGCCCGACTCTTGAAATGTATTATTTAAACAAATTGATATAAATAAAAATGGCTGAATGTGTAGAATATGTGATTCAAATTTTGAGAGTCTACTCATAGGAATCAGAGGTCCACAAGGTCAAGCCTAAATAATTAAATAATAGAATTATAATAAAAATTTTGGAAGGTAGCTATAGGAGAAGTTGCAAATAAAAGTAAAATAAAATTGAATTTTAAGAAAGAAATATAAATGCAAAAAAATTTTATCTCACTTCAAACAAAAATCCTGAGTACACTGGCCTCATTTTTTAAAAAAAAGGAACAGAATGTTAGTTTTTTGTAAATCAAAGAATGGAATAAAAGAAATAAAGTAACAGGGTTTAATGGGCTAGCTTTATTTTTAGAGTTTATTTGAGGTAAAGATTTTGGATTATTTAGTTTTATTAAAATAAAATAAAATAAATTTTATAACATTATAGTATCGTAATAAAAAAAAAAGACCTTCTCTTGCCTTTATTACCAAATATTCAAGTTCGGCATAAAAAATTATATATAGCATTGAGGGGGGGAAAGGTCATCTAAAAAATAATTGATATATTAATGTTAATCAAAATCGTTAGAGCGAATTTTGAGAAAATCGAAAAAACTAAAAAAGTACATCAGTAAAGTACTACTATTCATAGTTTTAATTTAAAAAAATAAAATAAAAGTTAGACTGGGTGGGGTCAATGATCTCCCTTTAAAAAAAAGTGCGCTTATAAAAACTTAAGATTCTTTTATTAATTTATGAAAATTTTTAAAAATGTTTGCGCACCGAGGCGTAGAAGACCAGCCCCGGATAAGAGATTCAAGATAGATGCTATAAACAAAAAAGTTGATTCATTCATGGAGAGAATGAAAGAGAATAAAATGGTGAATGGAAACAGAGAAGTTAAAGAGGAAGGAGGGATCAACAGGCGGTTCTCCCTTTTTGAGATTCATAAATTATTCAGAAAGAAATTTAAAAAAATAAAAATAATACTCTAATAAGAATTCAAGAGTATTATTATTATTATAGTTTAAGGGTGTTTCGGGGCCGAAGTCCTATTTAGAGACTCAGTTAGAGTGACCTCGCTGCTACTATCTTCCCTGAAACGTACAAACGTACAAACGTCCAATCTTCAACACCTTTTAAAGTCCCCACTCTCTTCCTCCCCTCCTATTCTTCCTGTCAAATATTTTTTTTTAATAACAATTTTATTTATGTATTATAATGGCATATAAAGTAATATAATATATTTATAAACTCACCAACTATGTTTTAATGAGATAAGAATGTTGCTGGACACATTCCACGAATTTGTCCATTCTTACATCATTTGTATTTTTTATTAATTACTATTCGTATATAGTAATCTAATTGAAGTAATTATAAAATAATTTTCAATAATTTAATAAAGTAATGTCACTCTCTCTTTTAATTTTAATTTGTTAAATGTGAATGCTAACAACACCCTGATGATAGTCTAAAATATTCAAATACAAGAAAAGAAAATACTAGCCGAATTACGAGCTATCAATGTAATAACAATTAAAGAACGAAAGTATGAATCAAATATATTAAATTCTTATTTATTAATGTAGAAATAAAGAGAATTTTAAAAATATATAATAAATAAACAATACTTTTTATAATTTTCATTTTATTTTATTGTAATCGTAAAATATTAAAATTAAAAAAAAATTAATTTTGTATTCTAAAATTTTTGGGATCCACCGAGGGTTAGACTTATTAACCACTGATCTAGAATAGTACTCCTCTATTTTCTCTGCAATTTAGTTAAGAATTGTTAATATGAAATAAGTTTTATTGAAACCATATCACAAAAAATAAATCTAAAATATCTTTTTTTTTTTGCTTTTTCAGTATCTGAGGCCATTAAACTTTGCCCATTTTATTAAAAACATTTGATAGCCGAAATAACATTTAAATTTGACACAATTTATGTGTATCGCAACTTAAATAGTGGAATATCACAGAATTTCACTTATATATAAATGAAAATATCAAGGGACAGGTTGTTTTCTCTCTCAGAAAAGGCAAAGAAAGATGAAAGAAATGGCTTTATAAATTAACAAATAATGTGGCAAAAGCCCACCCCACTGCATTTGAACGATAACTTTCAGTAAGATTAACCATATGACTTATTAATAAAATAATAATTTGATTCCCTTGGAATTATTTACTAGTCTCCGATCCCAGCTTCCACGGCTTGTAATCGATACTCGTTTCATCTCCAAGATTTCTTTCAACTATTGCTTCTTCTACTACTTCTTCTTTAATCATTGGTGTCATGATGATTTCGGTAGAACCCACTCCATGACTCCAATAGTTTGACTCCCATTCTCTTTATGTGTACATACCATACCAGATGTTTCTTCTCTAGAATATCCTCTAGAATGGAATTTTTCTATCTCCATCCTATTTTCTTTATTTTTTTTATTCGAGACACTTCAGAGCTTCTGTACTAGAAATACATCTCCACTGATAATCAATATTATTTAATATTAAAAAAAACAACCTGGAGGGGTAATTTTTCTAATTAAAAAAATATTTTCTGCACCGCAACCTATGCCGAAATGCTCATCCTCTAGCCCAAATTAGCCATTTAAATATACGTCATCCAGTAATTGAACAAAGAAAATACTGTAATTAAGACCCAACTTGTATAGAATTAGTCTAAGTGATTATCAGTTAAGTCATAAATTTATTTATTTACTTTACTCCATTTATCAGATATAAGAAACTATGCATACACGTATCATCTTAAGGCATATGACTTGTATAAATACAAAGACCAAACAAAAGGAAATGAAAAAATTTATACACCCACGTCAAGAAACTACTAAAAATAATAAATTAAGAGCCGATGGAATAAGTTGTTTAGTAATCTGGAGTCGTTTGGACGGGGGGAGGCAATTTGAGTTGCAATCCAAACGAAAACTTTCAAAGGGTCTAATTAGGAGAATCAAAGTCAAGCAAGAGTGGAAAAATTGAAGGAACCACTGCTTTACGGAAAATTTTATATCACTAAATATGTTACATCATTTTTTATGAAAATAACAAGACACGTGCACAACGAAAGAAAGGTGCAAATTAAAAGGAGTTTTCGAATAAAATAGACAAAAGAGAATTTATTAACCTTAACCTGAGTTAATTTAATTAAATGAAACAAAATGTGAATTAGTTTTAAGGAAATAATGTAATAAAGGTTTTTCAAAGAAAACATGCATTTATTGATGTTTGTGTTTATTATTATATGACATAATACAATTGAAAATGAATAGAGAAAATAAAAAAGCACCTAACAAATTTACCAACCTTAACTATGACGAGTTAATTGAATTCAGGGACGAAGAAACTTTTCTGACACTTTTCAAGGAGGTGAAATCAAAGGTGTTTAATTGATAAAAAGACAGATGCAAGATGAAGAGTAAAGGAGTCACTACTAGAGTGAGAGCCAGGGTAAGAAATGTCTAAAAGACATAGCTGGATAGGAATGTCGTCGACTGATTACTTACCCATGCCGGAGGGCGGCGGTGGTTGGCGTCCGCTCTGCGCCATGGCTGCCGCGAGCCGATCGATGTCCAACTCGGCTTTTTCCTCGGTCCGCCCGAAGCGCACCTCCGTTACGAGGGAATTTTCGATTCCTCGCTGGAAAATTTGATATTACTAAATATTTTACAAACATCATTTTTAATGTTAAAAAAAAATCCATTACAGACGGTTGTTGATCTCACAATGGACATTAAGCAAAGATTCACTCTCAAGGTTGTATTGAAAGGATCCTAAGCGACATCCATCCCAGTAGAGCTTAAATAGGTAATAGGTAAAAATAAATAATTAGATTAGAAAGATTGCTAGGAGGATCCAGAGATAGGAAATAAAGTAATTCCATGAGATGTTAATAGATGGCAAAGACCAGAGATCGGCTAAGTGTGAGATATATGTGAAAGATCTAAGATGAAAAAAATGAAGCTTAATAGATGGGCCTGTCCAATGCAATGGATGGGGAATATATGTATATAACAAAGGAACTCGAAGCTATTTCAGACTTATACTATTGCATTAATGGAAATTATAATAATAATGGAGAAAATAATTGAAAGAGCCGCCGAGAGTGGGAGGATTCAAACCCTGGAGAGGGAAGCTAAGCAAATTATTTTGTTGTGATTTTAATTTTCCCCTTTAAATAAATAAAAGGTGTAGCCTTTGTTATGAATCTAATTCCTATTTTTGCTAGTCAGAATTTTTTAATATTTAGTATTTTAATATTATATAGAAGTCTTTTAAAAGTTGGCTTTTTTTGGGGTTGAGAGTCCCCAATTGAAATGAAAGTTTCGGGTTGGTCCTATGGAGATGAAAAATACTTGGCTATTTAAAAAGAGATAAAATAATAAGTATTTACCATTTTGGTTGGTGTAATATTTTTTTTCAGAATTCCACGAACCATGAGTTTAGTTTCTTTTCTAACAAAACTAATTCGAAATATAAAAAAATAAAATTAAAACAAGCAAGTGATGTTGATTTAAAGCACAATTCTCTAGTGATAAAATGAAGAAATTACGAAACACTTTGAAGTTTTATAAATCTTATAATTAGCGGCAATGGTTCTAATTTAATGCTAATTAAATCTTATACAGTGGCAACAGGGTAACTAGCAGAGTATGGTTGGTGGATCCGCGAAGCTATCGCTTCCAAATCCCAGGAACGAGGGAACGAGTTTTAGAAAAAATTTCAAAAACAAACGTTAATTAAAAAAGAGATCAAATAGCATTTGTAATTATTCCAAGACCAATAAATTAAATTTCTGCTTTGAGAATGGTCCAGGTCTGCTTGTTGATCGCTCACTTGCCTATACAAATGCTTTGATATAAATTGTATGACCAAATCTCCTGGAAAAACCTCTATCAGCACTGAGGATGGGCAGATCAGCATTATTCAACACAACAAGAATTAGAAAATCCATGTGTGTTTGTTTTTTACTTTAATTCGATGTTTTTAATTGTTTTTACTGTTTCTTACCTTACCCTTGGTTAAGAAATCGCCTGCCAACTGGCCCCGGGTCCAGAATTTTCCAGAAATTTCTAAAATTCAGAGAAAATTGTTCCCATTGCATATTTATTAAAGCAATGTTTAAACATGTAAATATACTGGTATAGAAATATTGGTGCTGGAAGAAATGGCATTTGAAAAACACAAATATAAACATATAAACCCTTTCTGGAACATTTTTTTTACTAGCGCCAGTGATTTAAGCAAAAATTTGAAGTAAGACACTTACCTCTCGGCTGGTAATATAATTTTACTAGAAATGAGAAAAAATATATCTACAAGAATCTAATCTAGTCAGAAACAACATATAAATTGTTTTGTGGATATAATAATTATTGTAATTTAAATATAGAAAAAGTAACTCTTACGGAATTCCTTCCTTAGCGTCTCTATAAGGACTCAAAAAAATTTACTTCTAAAGAGCCCGAAAATAAACAATGGTACAAGAAATGTTCAAAATTATCAAAAACTGATAATTCATAATCAAATATATTTTATATCTAAAGGTTTTAAATCTATTTTACTATTTATTTAGACAATAGATCACCGCCTATATAAACAGATAGCCTCACACAGAGATTAAGTGTTGTAGTGAGTTATTTGGATGCCTTCTTTCCAGCAACCATTCAGAAACTAGAATACCCAAAGATTTATGAACCCCATGATATTGAGAAAGAAGATGGAGATAAAAGTCAAGCAGGATGTACCTGGTTTAATAAACTTCCAGAGATAAGACGTTTCACGCTTAGTTTACTGGAGCATCATCATACTTTTTCTCCCCCCATCTTTATTCTCTATAGTTGTACATATATCTCCTCATCCTTCGCATTCCACTTTTTCTCTGTTAGGATTTATAATCGAACAATTACATTTTATTAATTTTCTATATTTATTTTTATTATTTGTCATATGATCCGCTATTTATTACCCAGTCATTTTCATAAAGTGGCGAATTACTTTCCTGAATTTTATAAACACATTTTTCTTGTTTTATACTAGATAGTGCTTTTCTTCTATTATTTTTCTCATATTCAATTCTACTTTTTTTGTAATCATTTCTATCTCGATTATATACACAATACCACAAAATAACAGAAATTATTACATTTATAACATTTAATGTTTTTATTTATTTTATCTATTTTTCCTGTTTTTCAAAAATTTTTCTTTTTTTTTTTGTTCTTCATATTTTTGATTTCTATTATTCTTCTTGTAATACGTTGACCCCTCTACATTTTCTTTTCTTTTAAGTTCTCCTATTCTTATTTCTTCTTCTCCAATCTATTCTTTGCTTCAACTAAAATTAGTTTCATTGTCCATTATACTTCGGCTTATTCTTATGAATTCTGATGGTAATCCCGGTAAAAAAAGTTCGATTTGAATAGCTTCTTTAAATTCGTGTCGAGCAAGCTCTACTTTCTTATACAATTCATTTCTTTTGTTTATGTACGTTGTTCTTCATGGATTGATATGGTTTTTTAGACATATTTACAGTCTTTTAACATTAATATCGAATTTAGTGTAGGATTTCTCAAGCGTCTCCCACACGACTTCTCTTCATCTTCTAGATTAAGGTTCTGATTATTAATATTTAATAAGAGAATACTTTTCGCTGTTTTGTCTTTCTTTCTATATTCTTCTGTTTCTCTGAATTCTTTTTCGAATGCTTCTTCACAGTTCTTAAGTACCATAATGGTCCTTGTTCGATTGCACCATTATCTATAGGTGTGTTCGTTTGGTTTTTCTATCCTTGTTTCCTCCATATTATGTATCTTGTTTCTTTGTTAAATATTTTCTCAGCTTTATCCTTAACTATTCTAGATTTACTAATACACCTGGTCACCTGGTCGCCTAAATTTATAAAAGGTACTTATAATTATTTATAAAATATAACATAAAACATGGCTAGAGTAGATAAAAAATAGTTTACGTTTTATTTAGAATAAATTTTCTCACAACAATCCACAAACAAACAAATCGACTTCAATCATTCGTCACACACACACTCACTCTCTCATTCACCTATTCCTACAGGATACACCTGGTTTAATAAACTTCCTGAGATAAGATGTTTCACGCTAAGTTTACTGTGCCATCATCATCACTTATAGAGAATTATAGGCATGTGAATTTTTGGGAAAAATATCCTGTGATTATATTTGCTTTGCCACTCAAAACATCTCTGAGCAATAACGAAAAATATTGTTAAATATTGTTGATCACTTATTTTTTCTAAAAATAGATATGTCTATAATTCCCTCCCAATAAACTTGGACTGAAACGTCTTATCTCTGGGATCCTGCTTTGGCTGCCATCTCCATCTTCCTTCTCAAAGTATACATCACAGTCACCTACATCTCTAAAAAAAAAAAATGTTTTATTAAAGAGCTCTCCCTTTCCTATGCCACTATAGCTAATGCTAAGAAGAATGGACCAATATGGGGTTCCATTCCAAGCCTATTTAGAAAGCATCTTCTAATAGAAGTCGTTCAATATACCTTTCTAACATTTCCAAAAAGGTAAGCCTAGTCATTTCTTATGTTCCTAGTAAATGTACCAACAACACTAATTTAGACATTAATATATTTTAAAGACAACAATTCTCAATATTTGTTGACAAATTAATTATTAAAAAAAAAAAATTAAAAAAACTCACCAACTTCTAGCATTTAAAGTTTCGAGTTTTTAGCTTTGGTCCAAGAGCGAAACTCTTAATCACAATCGCGTTACAAGTTCATACAAAGTGTATTCCATCTGTAAAAATAAATCGATAATTACGTTTATTGAGTAATGATAATAATGTATTCAATGAGCACTATGATTGATTCAATCAATCAATTTGTTTTAACATTTTCAAAGGTTAGCAATGTTATTTAAACGTTTAAGAGAATAATTTAAAGTTTAGAGATATACTTACTATATAATATATCCCAGATTTAAGATCACTTGACCCGGAGATGAAGTATTTTCGTTTAGCTTTTCAGCTCTACTGAAGAGAAACAGGAGAGGACCTCCGGGTGCCTGCTTGGCCTGTGAGCGAGTTCCAACAGGAATCAGATACATAGAAAAGTATAACTATATATATTTAAATCTCAGTGGGAATGGCATCCGAGAGAGATTCCAAATTAAATGAAAATTATTCTAAGTGAACCCCAAAAGAGTAGATGTTTCGAAATAAAATGTTTTTTTTTTAATACAAAAAGAAAATATATCAATCTTTTGGAATATACTATTAAGGTATTATTAGCTATTAGGTAACTAGACAATCTGTATCTTTGGTTTCGTCTTAATGAATAATAACATCTAAAAAAATCTAATAATAATTTAAACATTATGAAATTTGATCATTTTTGAATTTCAAGTAGGTCTCCTAATTATCCATTAGGTCGAAACCAAAGATACTGGTTGTCCAATTACTTTAATGGGGGATAGTAAAACATGGTATTATAATAAATAAATATTAGATTGATAATAAAATAAAAAAATTCATAGTGTGATATCATTACATCGCAAAACTATCTCTTACTTGGTTCAACTTTCGCTTCAATGTTCACTTTTGTTTTAGAATTGCTCATAGTCTTTACGGGATGGATTCTAGAGCTTTTTTATATATTGTGTTGTGATTTTTCTCCAATTTTTTCAACAAAGCCTTTTTCAAGTCTACTTGTATTATTAATTCCAATTGCCTCGTTTCCTTTTTCAAATGCAAATAACATTGAGGTCTTGTGATTGTGCAGGTGTTTTTATAATATGAGAATTCGAAATTAGCCAACATTTGAATAATGTGAGATTTAAGTTTTTTTCTAATAGAACGGGAAATCATCCTAAATGTTTAATTTTTGTGCTCTTTCTGTAGAATATTTAAATATAAGGAAGAATCCCTCGATCTTCAACTTCGGGTCCTAGATGAGAAGAATGTTAAAATTTTAAAAAACAGCGAAAGTATTCAGTAGTGGAATTTTTTTATTTATTTTTTGGCCTATCGATTTCGGTGTTGACGCTGGCACTGAAGATGCTTCCAAAGCGAAATCAATAGGCCAAAATAATTAATATAAAAATTCTAATATCAAAAGTATGTTTTTCAGTTTTTTTACATTTTTATAATGCATTATTTTGGAACAATAACCTACGCCAAAAGATAATAAAAAGACATTTTGTCAAAATGAAGTAATCATTTTAAATAATTTATGGATAAAATATGGATAAATTTTGAATATATCAACTTACAATTAAAATTAAATGACGCCGGGGTTAACATGATAATCATTAAAGATTATTAATTTAGTTGAGAGCAAATTATTGATAAAGGATTAACAATTTTAAAAAAGTATTAATGTGATGGAAAGAGCTTGGGAATTCAAATTCAAAAGAATATATAAAAAAAGCCGAAGTTTGCCGAAAATCCCCGAACGGTCAACGACGAGTGCTCTTCACAACTTTGACCACACACTTCACATTCCAAAACCAACTGACTGCCAATGTTTATAAACAAATGATATGACAGCAAATTTTATTTCAAATTTATAAATTTCAAAGAATTAGCCTGATACCATGTTTATATATTTAAGTAAAAAGGTATTTATAAAAAAATCATTCATCTATTTATAAATGTGTGTTGGTTAATAAGCCTTTAATTTATGTATTAATAATTTAAATATTTCAGATCGCAATTCCAAATAATACCAAATTAAATTGCCTGGGCTGGAATCGAGCCGAAGGGTATATCGCATGTGGAGGCGATGAAGGATTATTAAAAGTTTTGAAATTGGATGCCGGTAAGAATTTTTGTTTTCTTCTAAAAAATTATCATTTTTATTAAATATTCAATGAAAACATTTAATATATTTAATCTTAATCATATTTTATAATTTCTTTGCCGTTAGCAGTTGTTAGTAATAAAAAAATAACTCTTAATATTAAAAAAAAAAAAAACCCAATGACCCTGGCTAAATGGGGAAAATAAATGAAAAAAAATTTAAAAATTTCATATACCAAAGGTGAGTGGTTCGCTTTCCGTCTTTAGCGACAAGAATTTATTTAAATTATATTGGCTACCAATTAATTTTAATAAATAAGGACGGAGTCTAAATAGCCTCAGATGTCGAAAAAGACATAAAAAAAATTAAAAAATAATAATTTATTGAATGCAATAAATTTGATAAAAAAAGAGGAAAAGATAAAAAATTGATGGTCAATTAGTGTTTACCAATCAGAGATTATAAATAATAAGAAATTGACATAAAGATGATTAAGCAAAGTGTCACATTTTGTGTTGTTTACTTTAGGAAAAGATGGAAACCTGCGTGGATTGGCTGCACCATCAAATTTATCAATGAATCAAAGTTTGGAAGGGCATAAGGGACAAATTCAAGTTGTCATATGGAATGAGAATTATCAAAAATTAACAACAAGCGATCAAAATGGTTTAATCATCGTCTGGATGCTCTATAAGGTAAACAAAACTTCTTCACTTTTCTTACTTCCTTTTTTTTTTTTTTTGTTATTATTTAATATAAAAATAATAAATTGATATTTTAGGGTTCGTGGTATGAAGAAATGATTAATAATCGAAATAAATCGATGGTTCGAGGAATGTCTTGGAATTCTGATGGTCAAAAAATATGTATAGTTTATGAAGATGGTAAAGAAAATATTTATTAATTTAACACTGAAATAACTAGAGACTAAAAATCACAAAAATTTGTAAAGGCAAATATAATAACTTAGGCTCTGAGGCCCGGTGTGCATTATCATTACACTCAGGATGGCTGAGGTTCCATCTCGTTTAACACAAAACAATATATTTAAACTGTTATTGACAGGAATGACCTTAGTTTTAAATATCGGCGACTTGACTTCTGATGTAAATTTTATATTTGAGAACCTCCTCTGAAAAAAATACAAACATTAACATATATATATATATATATATATATATATATATATGATATATATGTGTGTCGAGTTAACCTCTTTTCACAAATTAAAATTAAATACTTTTCCTAATCCTTAATCTGAATTAAGCTTAGTCTTCTCTAATGTTAACTTTAATATTTTTACTTTAAGGAGTTATTATATTTAATATTTTTGTGTATATGACATACAATCTTATTTTCATATTTCTTTTGGTTACCTTCCATCAGAGAACCATCCATTGTCTCTGGTCAGACTATTTATATATTTATAAAAAAATCTAAATTTCTAAATTACAATGTTTGATTCATATTGAATAATAATAATTTGGAGATTATTATTTTTTGAAATAATTTTTGTTTTAAAGGAGCTGTCATTGTCGGGTCTGTAGATGGCAGTCGAATTTGGAGTAAAGAATTGAAAAATGTAAAACTAACAGATGTAGTTTGGTCACCTGATTCAAAATTGATTCTTTTCTCACTTGAATCCGGAGAAATTCATGTTTATGACAATCAAGGGTCATTTACAGTTGAGTATAAGAAATTTATAATTCTTGTATTTATTTATTCTTTAGAATCATGAATCGTTTCTTTTAGATGCGTTTATCGATTGAATGTTTGCCGAATCCTGGTCAACCAATGCCAGTTGTTGGTCTTGATTGGTATAATGGACGCAATGGATGGATGGAAGAGCGTTGTCCAGTGTTGGCGATTTGTTATAAAAATGGATGTGTTCAATTAATGCGTGCCGAAACTGATGATGGTATTATCTTGACTTTTAAATGAGTGAAAAGAAAATTTATAATCTTAAATTTAATTTTATTATAATTATTTCTTTAGTATTTTTTTCTTATCTTTTAAAAAACACTTTGTTCCGATTTGACACTTATATAATATATAGCTGGTTAGTTAATGAGCAAGTGGTGATGGAAACAGCCTAATTAAAACACAAAAATTTTTTTTGGCTTATTACAATTTTGTCAGCGTTTCCATCGATTTTTTAGGTCTTTCTCAATATAATTTTTATGATTACCCAGAGTTTTTGATGTCTCCTAATATGGTGGTGATGTGGTGTGAATATAAACTCAGTTATGGCTTGATCTGATACTCCAATTCACTGGTTTGAAAATAATCTAAATAAGAGAAATTTAAAAAAAAAAATTTTTTATATCTTCTATATGTTGGGTCATATAGACTTAATATATATATTATGATACACTATCCAAACTTATTGATTTATTCCAATTGATTTAAATAAATTTTCATCAGACTGTATGGAAACCCACCTGAAACTCTGGTTTTTAGGATTATCATTATTGACATTATCAATATTTGTTATTTTTATTTGGCTGACTTTTCTCTTTTTTTTCCATATTTTATCTCATAATAATATACTTACCTTTCTTGATCTTAATTTTCTTCTCCTTTCCTCGATCTTTAATTATCTCAAATTTTCTACTTTGAAATTTTTCTATTTTCTTCTTTTTAATTTACTATTTCACTTTTTTTTATTGATATATATATAAATTATGAAGTAGGAGTCGCAATCCAAAAAACGACTTCCATGCGGCCCTGGTTTAAACTAAATTACTAAATTATGACATGACCTCTTTGTCTACTTTTCAGCTCCGGTGATCGTTGACACTGGAATGACGGCCTCATGCTGTCAATGGAACCACGATGGATCTCTTCTCGCTATCGCAGGAACCGCTCAATTATTAGGAGAAACTCACGATTCTAATGTCGTTCAATTCTTTAATCCGTTTGGACAAGTAAATTTAAATAAATAAATTCATTTCAAAAGAAAATTTTAAATTAATTTTTTTTTCTAGCATATTCGAACTTTAAAAGTTCCTGGTCAAGAAGTGACCGCCTGTGCGTGGGATGGAGCCTCTTTACGTTTGGCTTTAGCTGTCGATTCTTTTATTTATTTCGCTAATATCCGCCCTGATTACCGATGGACTTATTTCGAATCTACTGTCGTTTACGCATATACAACACCAGAGCGGCTAGGAACGCAAGTTGCATTCTGGGACACTCGTAATCCTGACGAGGTGAGAACGATTAGAATAGCTAAAGAATGAATGATAAAGAATGCCTAGCTTATATTGTTCTGCTCAAAAAATAAATGTAATTTAATATTTGGACATATATATAAAGTATTTTTTTGTATATATTTATGTATATTAATATATTATTAGGTACACAACCTGCCTCACCCTATTCCCCTAGTTTTTACTTTAAAAATTTCTATTCACTTTTTGTTTCTTTCATCTAATAAAAATACCTCTGTAAAGAGCTCTGATGGAGCGCCCTAAATTTCTCCTTTAAACATTTCTATCTTGTCGGGAAGATTCCCTATCACTTCAAAATACTGATGACTCGTAAATTATATAGTTATATAGATTTTTATATGAATAATGTAAGGATTCTAAAGATCTCTTTATTATTGTATTTGGAGTGCGAGAATCGTGAATTGTGCTTTACCCAATCGTTAACTCTTACGTCTTGCAAAAATTCCACTTTAAAAGTTGATATTTCTTCTCCTGCGTAGCTCGATTTACCGGAAGTGTTTATTATTAAATTAATTTAAAGTGTTTATTATTAAATTATTATTAAATTAATTTGATTTAATTTATGTTTTATGAATTCGAGATGAATTATACCGTAAATTTTAAAATTTAATATATAAATATAAAGGCTTAACGCTATTCATTTTCAGTATATTAAAAATTAAATTAATTAACACACAACATTTTAATATATTGGTGTTAGGCGATTCGAAATAAATATCAATCCATGCTGATATTTTCTCTCTGCACCACTTATATAATTATTCTAGATAGATTGGTGCAAAAAGAATTGCAGATTTCGGTTAAGGTCTACTTTTCATACAATTTTCATTGTATTCCTTTTCTACTTTTACTGGTTATTATTTATGAATTTGAACCATATCTATCTATGATTCTATTAATCTTTTCAGTTTTTCTCCAACGTTTAATTTTCTTTGATTGTGTGTTATAAATAACGGGTCTGTCAAAAGAAGAAATTCGCATAATTTTACTGGACGAGTTTAAACTTAGGCGCCGTGCCGCGGAGGCAACTCGGAAAATCATTGAGCATGAGGCAGTGAATATCTTTTCGATAGTTTCGTGTAGGTGAAATGAACCTCTAAGATAAGATGGTCTCGGAAGGAAATCGTATACAACTTCTAGTGTGGAGTTGTGTGGGTCAACTTCAATACTTCAAATACTTAAGGGTCCCACGACCATTCACCTTTATCTTCGAGACTCATTTCTCAGACACCAAATTTTTTGAACCTTCGGAAAGACATTCAAAGCTTCAAGCTTCAGAGAGTTCATGCTGTTGCGAGTTGCCTTCTCGGCACGGCACCCGTCCAGTAGAATTATGCTAATTTCTTGTTTTGACAGACTCATTATTTTTAGCCCAAAATCAAAATAAAATAAATATTAGGGGAGAACCAAAAAGTCAGAATAAATAAGCTTTAAATTGATATATAACAATCAGTAAAAGTATAAATAGAATATAGTGAAAATTATATATAAATTGAACCTTAAACTAATTCCCCAATTATTTTTGCACCAATCAATATCTGCTTTTATTAAACGAGCTAATCTTCTATATATGTATATAAATTTTTTGTCGAAATCGGCTCCAACAATTTTGATGAAATTTAGTGTATTTACTATTTCGGAAAGCGCGGAATCGAATGAGCTAGCTACAATCTTTGGAATTTTATGTTTAGGGTGTTTGTGTTTGGTAGAGCCTATTTTTTACGAATGACCGTACATTTAGGTCTTATGGCTAATTGCTAATTATTTATGAATTTGAGTTTAAGTTTCTCTATTATTGACTCTTATTTTCTATTAAAAAAAACCTCGCGGCATTCAAACTCCAGGTATTGTTTATTAATTTATATTTCACAAAAAAACTGAATATCGATCGATATGGGAAAATTTCATTCATTTTCAATAAACAATTTTTTCTTATGACATGGCACCGTATTATAAAAGATAACGTGACATAAATCAAACATGTCACCATTTGTAAACGGATACCAAAAAGTTGATCGAATTGATGTATTAGTGGAATTTCATAAAAATCTGTTAAACGGAATTTGTTACGTCATCATGTCATTCGTGATTATCTTGTAATGATTATAATACTTACATACTAAAATTCTATTTTCTTCTGCATTGTTTTTGTCTCGTTTATTTAATAATGTTATATTAACTTTGGCCTCTTTGGCATTTGATTGTTCTTATTTATATGTGTACGTGTGTATGTGTTGTGCTTTTTTTTCGCTTGCAAGTGCTATGTGAGAAATGTCCGTTCGTTGTATGCAATTGCCTCGTGGGGAGAGCATTGTGTCTTGGCATCCCGTGCCTCAGAACAAGATTTCTCGCCTGCCTCATCCTCTGCATCCTCCTCGCCTATTGAATCTGCTGGTGATAGAGGCCAATACAATCTCTTAATATGCAATGCCATTTCAACGGTCGTTGATTCTAAATCGATTGATTTAGAACCTCTCTGGGTGGTTATCAATTCCACTCATGTGGTAGCTGCCAGTCGGGATAATTTCTTATTGTGGCATTATCGATCGCCTAGAAACAGGACCACCATCGCTGCAGGTGATACATTTTTATTTTTATTTTAACTTCTTATTGCACTTGGTCCATGTGATAACTTGTTTGCATGAACATAAATAGTTGTAATTCGATTTCATTTCAGATAAAAAGCTCTGAGAACGCATTCAACTGTTACACACCGATTTGAATTTTTTTTCATTGAGAGTTCACCATTTGATTGTAAAAAGTGATAATTTGCAGGTTCCCGTTTTTTGATTTAGCTTTGATATAAGCCAAATTGCCAAGTTCCCAAATAAATAAATAATAGAAGCTCTTTATATATTTTTTTTTCTTCTTTCGGCCTCGGGGCCATTTAGATTCTGTCCTTATTTATTTAAATTAATTGATAACCAATATAATGTAAACAAATTTTTGTCGCTCAGAACGGGAAGCGAACTACCGACATTTAGTAAGTGAAGCTAGATCTTTAGCTCTACACCCTGGGACAGGGCTGGAAGCTCTTTATATTCAAATAGATGATACCCTCTTTCAAGCTGCGATTGTGTCAGTAATCATTATATGAGATACTTTCAGAGGCGGGCCGAGACATAAATGTTTGAGGCCCATAAAAATGTTTTTCTTAGTCAATATTAACATATTTCGGTCAGTATTCTGACCTTGATAATATCTAGGTTCTGATGAAGGCCCGAAACAGTTGACATTGACTAACTAAGGTGTTTTATTATTTTTTTTTTTTAAGTCTTTTCCGCATCTCAGGCCATATAGACTTTTAAACAATACATGTATAAATTTATTACGATTATTATGTAATCCAGACATATTTATTTACATCAATTGGTATCCAATTTGATTTAAATAATTTTTCATTGGACTGTCTGGGATCCGAATCCACACCCCTTGACTTTTAAGGTTATCAACATTGACAATGTCGGTATCTTTAACCTCTCGACCACATGTGTGTGTGTGTGTGTGTG
Source organism: Anisolabis maritima (assembly GCA_010014785.2). Taxonomy (NCBI): domain Eukaryota; kingdom Metazoa; phylum Arthropoda; class Insecta; order Dermaptera; family Anisolabididae; genus Anisolabis; species Anisolabis maritima. The sequence goes on from JAAAKE020102685.1 coordinate 39,014, forward strand.
GAGGGGGTTCATTCTTAATAAAAAGGTTGCGAAGTCCTGATTTAATATATTGGCTAATAAAAGGGAATATTTTTCCTATTATTATTAATTGTTGTAAAAAAAGCTTCTCATCTTCTCAAAAATTTAATTATAATTAAGAAATTTCTAATGGCGACTCATAAATGTAAGAACAAGAAAAAAACCTTTTTTTGAACGAAGAATAAAGTAATCCAAATAATGGCCCAGGATATTTTATTTGTCTCTGTCTACCTCGGGAGCTATACAGCGTGGATACAAATAAATTCATTCAATCGCTGCTTGGTTCGTGGGATACATAATCGGATTACAGGAGACGCCTACTTTATTTTAACGGCCTTTATAAGTCTCTTTTAGTGTTATTGTTTTTGGATTTTCCCCCTTCCCCAAAAAAATATGTAATAATGTATCAAATGAGGCCTAAATGTTGTAATTCAAGATCCTGAAGATGGATAACGTGTAGTCCTAGAAACGTCACCAGAGGTAAATATAAGATAGTGGGCCAAATTTGGATTCCTTTATCTACTTTGAGGCGTTGCTCCCACTTTTTTCAGAAGTGAAGGAGAAAACCAACGAATGAATGCCGTCGGGCTTTTCCTTCAATTCAGGATCCTTGTCTCCCTTGGCTACGTCTATGCTTGTTTGGCTCATAAAAATCACTTGTCATATTTTGGCACTACATATCTACATCTAAGATCTGAGCAGCATCTTTTATCAAAATCATTGACTTGTTGATATTTATTTTGAAGGGAAACAACAGAGGAAAGTTCGAATGTACCACGTTGACGATAGACCGTCGGGAGTCGCGGAGGTGATTCATGATTTGGATAGGAGTTATGAGGTAACTTAGATATAAGATTTATCAATATTTCCAAATACATTTCGTTTTTTTTATACTAGGGGGTGTTGATGAATTAATTTTAGCCAGCCACAAGCCTCCAGGCAACTGCTGATCCCATCTGTTGCTTAGAGATTTCTGATCGTATGCTTCTAATTGGAAGAGAATCAGGAACTCTGCAACGCTACTCTCTTCCGCAATTGGCTTTGATCAATCGTTATCCACTTGATGCAACGCCCTCGAAAATTGCCATCAATTGCAATTCAACGTATGTATCCTGGATCTCATTTTTGAAAGACCCATTCAAAAAATATACCTTAGGAGAAGATTAATCTATATTTTATTGAGATTCTAGATTTTCAAAAAAAAAGTTCAAATGAAAATTTCATATATATGCGTTGATTGTTGAGATTAATCACAAATGGCCAAATTAAGACACCATGCCAAATATTAATAGATATAAGAGTAATGACGAGAAGACCAATTTTACTGTGTGCTATTTTTTTAGACGATGAAAAAAATATCAGACCAAATATATCTTTCAATTTATTTTTGATGAGAAAGAGAGCCTTTGAATATTAACTCTTTAATAAACTGACTGACCTGAATTTTATCTCATCTTCCCCCTTCTCTAAAGAAATCTAGCAATTTTTTTATCCAAAAATTTCAACAATTTAGGAATTTAGGAGCCTCGATGAATGGTCCCCTTCTTCCATTAAATTAAAAGACACCCGGAAAGAGACGATGGAGGGGGTGAACGAAATAATTTTTAATTATAAATCCACAAATTTGTATTAAAAGATTTTTTTAAATAAAAAAAAAAAGAATACTTTGGAGGAAAAAATTTTAACAAATCTTTGTAATAATATGCAAAATCTTATGGAAAAGGAAATAATGGCAGCTTGATGAAAAAAATTAAAACTAGTTTTCTTTTTTAAATTTTATGTAAGTTTCCGAGTCAAATCATCCACTTCATCAGGACAAGAATTGAGATATTAATTTTAAGATAGATGACACACCATTTGACGATTGGTTTAGGTATAAATCAGTACGCATTTAATATACATTACTGGAGCTAAAAAATCTAATTTTTTTCTCTGCAAAATTGTCTTTTTTCCGGATCAACCAAATAAATGCACTGATGAAGATAAGCGATCGTTATCGAAATTGGGTTTTTGGTTTGGCCTAAGCCTTTTAGAAACCAAAAATTGATTTATGCCTAAATCATCAATTCAATTATTTTTGTTGAAACAAAAAAAATGCCATTGGCTACAAACCTTATGGCTATCAATTAAGAGATTTAAATCCCGTTCCAAAATTTCTTGATGATGAGAAAAAAAAAATTATAGTCTGAATTAATTAATTTTTTAGGCGTCTGGCGGTGATCTCTTCAACGGGAATTCTTTCATTTCTCGACCTGGAAGGCTCTAATAACGCAACTCGCGGCGGATTGAACCCCGCTGAGAGAAAAGATGTCTGGTCGATGCGATGGGCTTCAGATAATGCAGATCTCTTAGCGGTTATGGAAAAAACTAGAATGTATATCCTTCGTGGAAACGATCCTGAAGAGCCTCTCTTTACTTCTGGCTATATATGTTCCTTTAAAGTAATTCATTATTTCTTTTAAAAAATCGCTCTATTCGCTATTTACTTGTATATTAATTTCTTTTAATTTCTCTATTTTATCAATTTTTTTAAGGAATTGGAAGTGCGAGTTGCATTATTGGATGAATTGATGCAACATCCAGATAAACCGAATGCTTCTGAACATCTAGACGATTTGGAGGTGAAATCTCTTCGTGATACACGAAACCTTCTAGAGAAAGTTGGTTTGAATGAAGCAACGACTTTCGTTCAAGAGAATCCACATCCTCGATTATGGCGTTTGATAGCCGAGGCTGCCGTCAAGGAACTCGATCTTGATGCTGCTGAAATGGCTTTTGTTCGCTGTTCCGATTATCCGGGTGTTCAGTTGGTCCGTCGACTTCGAGGACTCCATTCGGAGGCGTTGAGAAAAGCTCAAGTAGCCGCTTGGTTTGCTAATTATCAACAAGCAGAGAATCTCTACCTTGAGGCTGACAGAAGGTTTACATAGTTCTAGATTTCTTATTTTGTTTTGCGGGTTTTCTCAAAGAAATAATAATTTTATTTTTTTTTTATATTTATTCAATATATACTCTCGTCTCATCTGACATAATCTGTATCTGAATAACAATAAAATCACTCATATTTATTAAGTTCTCTAAACTTTACAACTTTAAATGATTTTTGAGAGTTATTAAAAGTTAGTTATATTTATGATGACATCTCCGTCGTGTAGTGGAAGAAAGTCTCGGCTCTGTCAAGAATTAATCTCACGGTCAAAAATGGGGAGCTAAATGAAAAAATAAATAGCGGCCCAGGATCCCTTTTATTGACCATCTTACTCCCCCCTCTATAACGTCATAAAAAGTCGCCGAGAAAGTTTTTGACGTGGATAATCCAGTGTAGAGCAAATTTTAAGACAATTTTGTGATTTTTTCGCAATTTATAGAAACTTCCATTCACTATAACTTTTGACTCAATGAAGCTACGATGCTAGCTCTCCATCAACTGTCCTGATCGTAGTTTATAAATTTTAATTTTATGTATGAATCATTAGTTTTTGTTCTGGTGAAGTTGAATTGGAAAATAAACAAATTTCATGACTCGGCTCTTACTGGTAGAAAAGCCAAGTCTCAACATCAATCCAGTGATACCACAATGAATGTCGTACCTTCATCGAGTCAGAAGTTCTACTGCAATGCTCTTGACGTATTCACTTTATCTCTCCGTCTTCGCGATATACAAATCTTTTTCTTTTTAATGTTTCCTTAGAGATTTAGCAATTGCGTTAAGAGAGAAACTTGGCGATTGTTTCCAAGTGCTTCAATTGATGCGTACTGGAGGATCTGGAGTTGCCACTGATGCTCAAATCGCCAAAGCTTACAACGCCATCGGACAACAACTTGCTGATAAACATGACTGGTAGCTTTTGATTAATATTTAAACTATCTAAATATATATGGCTTTTTTTTACTCTTTTCTTTTTAAAGGGAAGGCGCTCGGGAATATTTTGAGAAATCGAGCAATGAGAGTATGCTAATTCAATGTTATTATCAATTAGAAGATTTTGAGGCTTTAGAAAAATCAGCAAAATCATTACCAGAAAATCATCCATTGCTTTCGACAATTGCAGAGATGTTTTTTTCGGTTGCCATGTGCGCGCAGGCAGTCGACGCCTACTTAAAGGTTTGCGTTCATTTCATTTTCGAACTCCAATAGTCGTCCTTCAACTTATTTACAGTAAAACCTCGATATAACGAACTAATGCGGGGAGGGAAGGGGTGTCCGATATAACCGAAAGTCCGTTGAATAAAAATAAATTTTCTGAATAAGCAATATTGTTTACTATCAAATAGAAATGTATAAACAAACATTTGTTTTCATATTATACTTTATTTGTATTAGGTATAAGATAATAAAGTAAAAAATAAATTGCACTTTACTCGTTTTGAGACGATATGTCAGTATTCGCCCGTTGAAGAGAGTCGTTAATGTTATATGCTGAACTGCCCGGTTTCGGTGACTGTGCTTTTAAAAATGCATCAATTTTCGTTTGCACTTTTGTAGTTTGTTGTTTTTTAATAATTAACTCTAAAATTACGAAAATGCATCTAATATAACTGCACTTCGCTATCCAACGAATCGTCAATAAACGATATTATATCGTCAAGATGCGATCTGATCTTTGATAATTTTATTTTTGGGCCTGTTGATTCCTTCTCCTCGCTACCTTCGCTTTCATTCTCATTTTCCTTGATCATCATTTCATCAGCTATTTCGCTTTCGGTCATAATGTGATATCCAGGGACACCTTCTATTTCCAACCATTGAAGCACATCTTCCTTGGCTACTTCATGTCCAGCATTGTTTTGTATAGTCCTACAGAAATCAAGAACTTCTACTCCCTCTAAATCAATGTCTGCATCTTGGTCATCAAATAAATTCTCCCACCCATTTTCTAACGTTTGGGTATTTACTTCTTTCCAAGCAGCTGCGAAATTAAAAATTGTTAATTTTAAATTATAACTTTTTAAAATTTTCCAAGGTACGCTTCTGTCCCCCTTCTGTCTTCATCTTCTTCATCCTCCAATACCACCATTACTTCATTTAAAAACCTTTTCCTGTATATTCTTTTTGTGGCTTAAATTATCCTCGACCATCGGTTGAATAATCGATGTGGTGTCTTTTGGTAAGAACATACAGGTAAACTTGCTATCTTCAGATCGTAGAATATTTTCCGATGGTTGTGCAGGAGCGTTGTCTAACAGCAACAAACATTTTACGTCTTCGGGTGATATTGCAAGCTCTTCCTCCTGAAATTTCCTGACTGCAGGTACAAATTCTTTAAAATGTTTGAGGTGAACCAGGCTTTTTTCGAATTATAATATGAAACAGGAAGACGATTGATTCAATATGACTTTTAAAATTCTTGATTTTCGAGATTTGCCAACAACAAGGGTCAGTTTATGTGATCCATTGGCGTTAGCACAAACCAATGCTGAGACTCTCTCCTTGCTGATTTTTCATTTTGGAATACTTGTGTATTTTCAGGCAAAGCCCGCCACAACAACAAACCTGTTTCATCAGCATTATATATATGAGACTGTAATAACATTTCGTTATTTATTCGTTCAACTAATTTTTGTCGAAAAGGTTCAATCACTTCTTTTGGTGCACTTGAAGCTTCACCGTAAATTCGTTTATTAAGTACAGTATTCCATGCCTTTTGCGAAATCGCCAGAGCCATCCATCACTTGCTTTAAATGAATTTATATTCATGTGATCTGTTAATTTAATTGCAGCAGATTTTAGTTCAATTGCCCTAACCGGAACCCCACAAGAACGTTGTTGTACGTACCACTTCAATAAAGCTTCTACAAGTGAAGCTTCAAGGGCCAATTTCATTCGTTTTCTGGGATTTATATTCGCACTTACATCACACATTAACATAAATTTGTTCAGTTTGTCTTTGTTTTTTTTTAATGTCCGAGAGAGTTTGCTTTCGTATACCATATTGTTCGCATATATGAGACACAGACACTCCATACTCCAAGTGATTTATCCCTTCAAGTTTTTGTTTTAACGTTAAATTTATTCTTTTCCGTTTGTCCATATTACGAGAATACAATTACGACGACTTGTTTAATTTATAATTTAAACAGATTGAATCAACTAAATGCATTCATTCACTTCGAGTAAAGAAATTAAACTGTTTTACAGCTGTATGAATAAACCGTCAGCATTTCAAGAACAAGTAAACAACTGCGTTAACTGCGTAAACAGTGGTTGGCCAACTGGGTGATTTACCTTGTCTCACGCATTAGAATCTAACAAGTTGGTCAATCTCTGGCATAAAGAGAAAAAACAATTCAATCCAGGGGGGAAGATTTATTTTTTGCTATTCTTTATAAATAATTATCTTTTTTTTAACACTAAACCTATCGACACTTCATGTGAGCGGTCAAATGACCGTTCGTGGTATACAAGACAGACAGGCTATAACATTTTTTCAGAAAGTAAACAATAAGAAAAATGGGTTATATGTATACTATAAGAAAAGTAAATGGCGATACAGTAACGTTGTATAAAGGAAATTCTAAACGAAATTTCAAAAACGGTCATTTGACAGCTCATGGTAGGATGTTAAGTCTTTTTCGCCATTTGCGGCCATTTACACTCTGTCTATATTTATTTAAACCAATTCGTAGCCAATATAATTTAAATAAATTTTGTCACTTGGGACGGGAAGTGAACCTCTGGATCAAGAAGCAATAGCTCTACCTCTGAGCAAAGGTCAGGGGTTACACTCTGTTTATTTGTTCATAATTTTCAAAATTGGATCATCCTGAGCTGCTTGGAACTCCGAACCTAAAACCATTTTGTCTCTAGGCGGCCTTCTGTCAGATGGCGGGAGAAACTTGAAAAAATTAAATACATCTTAATAGCCCCTGCCCAAATAAGCCTGTGTCGATTATACAGTAATGTAGCTACATGTATCTTCTCTTTAAGTCCTCGGGAGCGTTAAGTGCAATGAGCCCCGTTTCTAAAAAAGATAAAAACTTATTACATATATTTATTTTTCCTTTATAATATAAAATTCCCTTTTAACAATAAATTTTAATTTTTTTCAGTGCGGTGAGATGAAATCCGCAGTGGATGCCTGCGTTGCTCTCAATCAATGGGACCAAGCTATCGAATTAGCTAAACATTATAAATTACCCGAAATCAATGATTTATTAATTCAGTATGGAGAGCATTTATTAGAAAAAAATAGACCTCTAGAAGCTGTGGCTTTATATAAAAAAGCGGGGCGACTTCTGGAGGCGGCCAAATTGCTCTATCAGGTATTCTTAAAAAAAATAGTAACGTTGAAGCTCCTGATGAATTTGAAAAAAAAATCCAATTTCAGCTAGCCTACAAGGAACGAGAGAAAGGGATCTCATCACCTCTTCGGTTAAAAAAAATGCATGTCTTAGCGGCCCTTTTGGTCGAGCAACATGGTCGTTCCAAGTTGCTAGGGGTGGATTTTCTCGCTGATATGGCTCCTTGGTTGAAAGACAACGCCTGGCGAGGGGCGGAGGCGTTCCATTATCTCCTTCTAGCTCATCGACAGCTCTATGCAGGTATCCTAACGAATGTCTCAACTTTTGCTATTCGAGATAAAATTAAAATAAGCAAAGACAAATTTGTTGGAAGGTGATTTGGATGCAGCCATGAAGAGTTCGTTGCATCTTACAAGATACGATGATCTCCTAAATGCTGAGGACGTTTACGCCCTTCAAGCTTTGACTGCTTGTGCAAACAAGTCTTTCTCATTCTGCAATAAAGCTTTTATCAAATTAGAAGCTCTAGCTGAGGTAAGGCAAATTTTTTCAATATTGTAATAAAAAAAATTAAAAATTAGCACAGGTGAAATTTAATTTGCCCATAACTTTTATAGATGGAGCCCTCGAAGAAAGCCGAATATGAAGCCCTCGCTTTAGATATTTTTACAAAATATTCAACAAAAGATTCACGGATGTCTCGATCAGAATGCAAAAATTGCGAGACTATGATAGCTGATTGGTAAGAAGCCTCGTCTTAAATGCCAACAACAGAATTCTAAAAAAAATAAATACATTTTCTAGGAGTTCTGTGTGCCCGAGTTGCGAGATCCATTTTCCCATTTGCGTTGCAACGGGTCGTCCTTTGATGGACCCATCAACAATTTGGACCTGCCCTCAATGTCGACATTCGGCTGCCGAACAAGAAATGCGCATCCGACGAAGCTGCCCTCTTTGTCATGTCACTTTGCACCAATAAACAATCAGACTATTAAAATTTTCAATCAAAAGTAAAAGGGAAATTTCGCAGTAAGAAAAAAAAGATAAATTGTAAGGCAAGAGATAATGATAAAAATTTCAAAATTTGCATTCTTTTATTATTCTTTTTTTGATTTTTAAAACACTATAGTTCACGAACTGCCGCAGAAAAAATAATTTCACTCGAATTATATTGCGATCACTCTATGATCGAATTTTCTTTCAAAGAAGCAGTCTAACATTGGATTTAATAGATAAAATAAATAATATTAATATATCAGCCGTCAACCTGTACACGAAATATTTCTACTATTTTCACGCTTCGCAAGTGGGAAAAGATTGGAGAATGCTGTTTTAAAGCAGAGTCAGCACTTTCTTCATTTTTACTCCGTTCCATCCTCTACACATGGAAAGAATACATTTTTTCTTAGGAGACACTCTCCATTGACATCAAAGGTGCATCATAAATATTGTAAATTCAAGTTTATTTTACGCCCCTTAAAATAGAGATAAGACCCTTGACTTAAGGATTAATGGTCACTTCCCGTCCTGGACGATAAAATTTATTTGGCTCTAATTAATTTAAATAAATAAGGATGGAGACTAAATCGTCTCCGTTGCCGAAAAAGAAGTTTATCTTACGTCCTAGAGAGATGATATCGAATTTCCTTGCAAAAAAGTCTGGTGACGCCATCCTTTCGTAAGAGCAATTTCAAAATTTGAATTTATTTTATTTAATTCAGTTTTGGCGCCAAAGTATAGGGAGGAGGGGATTTTTTTTAATTCTTATTTTTACCAACAGCAATAATTATAATGAGACTAATAAAAAACCCAGAGCTAAATGAAATTTCACATTTTTCTTAGTAAAGGTGCGAATGCGAATTGAATTCATTTCCTGATCCATTTAAATTTTGTTAAACCCCAGATACGTCTTAATAATATTAATTAAAATAATCATCATCTAAGGTTGTATTTTAATATTAAAATCTTAAAAAGTGCAATTTATAATTTAAGAGATAGATTTATTTATTTACACATGTATTTATTTATTATTATCCTTATTTTTATTGAAGATCCTTAAATAAAACAAATAAATAATCTGCTTACTCTTTTATTTCAAAGACCTGTCATTGAATTTCTTATTGTGGATTTGATCCATGATCGATACCGATAGATATTCGTATAGACGCCGGGTTTGTTGGGTCGGCCACATCCCTGGCCCCAACTCGTAATGCCGACCAGAGTGAAGTCATCTGAAATAGAATTTCAAATACTCAGTAAAGAGGCGAAGGGGGAAGAGAGAGAGACTTACTCTCGATGAGACAAACGAGAGGTCCTCCTGAATCTCCTCTGCACGTGTCAGTGCCACCTTCTAAAAATCCAGCACAGAGCATCCCCTCTGTTATTGACACTTTGTTATATACGTGAGGCAATTTGCAAATCTCATCGGAAAGAAGTGGAACCCAAGCGGCTCGAAGGAGTCGACTATAACCTGACATAAACAAAGAATAAACTATTTTTATACAATTCTCGAAGACTTTTTCTAATTAAATATAGTGGCATCGATTTGAGAGGGGAAGCAGTTTGTTTTTTATTTTAAGAAGTTTTTGTGGTCCGCAAGAACATAAGATACCTAGATGATGAGTATTTTACTTGGAGTTATTTTTTGTGTGCAGAGGCAATTAGTCCATGGGTTAGTTAAGCTTCTAATTCTGAGTTAAAGGCAACCATCTCGGTTCTGATCCAGCTTATGGTAAAAGAGATACGCTACGCTTCCCCCAAGAAAGTTACGGCTTTGTGTAATCAAAAGATAAGATACATAAGAGAGAGAAAGAGAGGTATATAGGCGAGTTGGAGAAGTCTCTATGCTCGTGGGGAAGGGAGCAAAATTTAAATCCGGATTTGCCTAATTCATTATATAATTTTTAATTGTAACTTTTTAGTCAATAAAATATGCAGTATAATTTTAAACGGGGAGGAGGCAGGATCTACTTTGGTAAGATTAGATGGTCAAGGAGACGTAAGGCAGTGTAGCATGCTACACAAATTGTTTCAACTAAAGCGACACTAGACGTATCGTCTAGGTAGCATGCGCCATATCGTATCAGTGGAAATCCGCCTTAAGGAGGCGGTGCAAAAAAATAACTCAATATGTCTCGAAAACTAATAACTTTAGATAAATAATTTCTATTGTTCTTCTAAATAACAATTTCAATAACTTTTGTTTAAAAAAAAATTTTATATCTGTTAGTATTTTTCACTAGAATTTCTTTTAATCTTGGTTTTGGGATATAGGAAAGTCTCGTGTCATTCTTGAAAATTTTAGAATAAATTTAAAGTTATTTATTTTCTGCTTCTTTTCTATCGATTAATAATTCTAATTTATTACCCGGTTTTTTTTTCATTTTCAAGCCCTTATCTCGTTTATGAGCTGCTTGTCTTCGTTATGAAATAGCTTTGATCCCAAAAGACTCGTTACGTTACGTTAGCCAAGGTGTTACTCTGTCTCCCTTTTTATTTATTATTATTTCCTCTTCCGGGGTTAAACTCCCCACTTGGAGGCGTTGTCGGATTTGCTAACAATAATCACGCTCTTGGGATAAGGAGGACAAAACTTTGAAAAGTTTCTCTCAACTGCGATGCCAAAAAAATTGTTTTCAAAGAAAAAATAAAGTTTGTTTTTAAAACAAGTAGATTTTTTTTGAAATATTACTCAAATATATCCAAAACTAAACAGCACCGAAGGGGTTGAGAAAATACCAAGTTTCGTTCAACAAATTCCAAATAATCACAAAGGAGATGGAAATTCACCTGCTCCGGGGTTGGCTGATCCCCAGCCACTGATCGTGCAGTTTGTGCCATGCACCGGCTGAAGAGCATCCTCCGGGGGTATACAAATCGGCTGGACATGACTTCCCATTCGAATGCCCCCCTTCACTTTGGCTACAGCGATGTCGTTGGCCAAACGGATCGGCTCAGCAAACGATTCATGGATATAATATTCGTCGATTGAAATTTCTTGCTCTTGTTCATCAACAATCTACCAAAAAAATTAAATTAAAAACTAAAACAAATTAAATTAAAACCTAAAACAACGAAATCTACATCTGTATCATGATCGCCGACTCTGATTATATAACGAGACTTTTTATAATCGGTGAGACAATGCGCAGCTGTGAGGATGTGATAAGTGCTGATGATAACTGCTCCACACCAATGCACGGATTTCATGCCTGCGTTTTGACGAACTCGGATCGATGCCTAAAATTAAAAAAAAAAAAAAATTCATTAGACTAAATGGGAGGGGGTCTAATGCTGTAAAAAAAAATTACACCTGTAAAGTGTGTATGGTGGGGGGAGTCCGATCGTCGATCACCTTTTCAGTAGGGGATTAAGAGAATTAATAGGAAGTAATCTCTGATTGGCACCTCAATAATATACCTCATGTAAAACATTTTTTTTAGTTAACAAAAGAAAATACCTGCCAAGGGTAGGCTCCGGGAAGCAGAGGATCCTTGCGAGCTCCCACGATACGAGGTTCAATGGAGAGATTCAACGGAGGGGGTGTTGCAGAAACCAAAACTTGCCCGCATTGGGGCGGGGCCTAGAAAGGAAGTGCCATTTTATTATTACGTCATTTTCGGTTAAAATATTTACTAGTTAAACAAGATTTGTCTATTGAATAATAGGAGAATATATCGTAGATGTAGCCACTGCTACAAGAGCAATTCTAATAGAGGAGATCGATCATTCAACCAGTTAGGACAAAAATTTTCATAATTCAAATTATAAAAAATTTAGAAATGAGGCCTGCGAATGACCTGAGATCTGATAAAAAGAAAAGCAAAAACTTACACAAAAGTGAATATTTGAATGAAAATATTTTAATTGTATCGATAGAGTCGAGATTTCCAGGAAATATCCAGGTGATTAAAAGAATTTGTTGTCGTCTTTCACGCTCTGAAAATATTCAACTCTAATACGTGATTTAATCTTTTTAAATTTTTAGAATTGGATAAATCCCAAAATTTGAGATGCCAAACACGAAGTTGTATCAAAATCGTTAAAGCCATTCCCAAGATAAAATTTACATATATGTATAAAAATACATCGAACTCTAAACAGCAGTTTTTGCTCATTTCGTATGATTTGACTTATTTGATAAGATAGTGAACCGAATAAACCATTAACAATTGGAAGAGAATATAACAAAGTTGTTTGTTGTTATTTGGAGGTGAGTTGGATGCCCACAGGGCAGGTGCCAAAGTTTCTTTTAAACTGGAGATGACGATGAAATACCATTGTGGTCGTGGTGGTGGTTGTAATATTTTCACTGCTGCTGCTGCTGCTGCTACTACAAACGATGGCTATGTCTTCATTGTGGTCGCAGTTTGTCTCTCCCCAAGGATTATGCACGCATTCCTTCAGGCTACTCTCTTTGCCAGTGCAAGTGATCCCATCCAACCAAATGGGCCAATTCGACGGCGCAGAACCAAAATGGGCATTCTTTAACACCATCACATTTCCTCCTGAGAAATTTGAAATTACATATTTTAATACAATTTTATATTTAAGCTAGATACCCATCCCATACACCTCGAGGCTTTTCAATAAAATCGGCCAAAGAGTACAAGTAATTTATTAATGTACTTTTTTAGTTTTTTTTTTTCGATTTTCTCAAAATTTGCTCTAATGATATAGATTAAATTGGCTTTACAGTCAACAGCTACGATACAAATCAGCACATCACTCAGCATTCCTTGCCTTAGGTAAGAGAAAGTTGTGTGATGAGCGTTTAGTCACGCCAGACTTTTTAGAATATATTCACCCCACTCGACGGATTTTTATGAAAATTGGAACAGGGCTGAAGACAAACGTCTTAATTATTGTCTAAAGATTTGGATGCCTAGAAAATCGTGGCTCGGGACTAATGTTTCATCTAATAGGAAAATTCTAAACTTCGCCCCATCCCCAAGCTTTTTTTTTGTTTTCCGCTATCGTAGGCCACTTAGACATGAAAGATAAATAATATAATGTTAGACGATAACCGTTATTCGTCTCTTTTATATCCAAATTAGTCAATATAATTTAATCGCTCAGTACGACTGACCCTTAGATCATGAAGACAAGGTTACTCCAAAGTTATCTATGTTACAAAATAGGTAAGGCAAAAAAGGTTTTCCTCTTTGCCTTTATTTTCATTACATCACTCAAACAAATTTTAGAAATTCATTCGATGCTACAATTTGTCTAATAAAGAAAGGGGGTAGAAAGCATGTTTTGGATTTTTTTAGTGAAAAAAAGATGGCGACCGAAACTCACCTCGAGGGAAGCAAACTGAGAATTTCCATATTAGATGTAAATTAAAGCGATTGCCAGCTTTTCTTTAATTATTTCCAAACACGTTCCATTTTTGAGCTATTTTTACTGTATTAACAACAAAACGTTTGCTGGCCATCGAAGATCAAATTTTTAAGAAACAAAGCGACTATTTCCTCCTTGGAGGAGGAGTAGGAGAAGGGCGAGAAGCAAAAAATTCCTTGGTCAAATGAACTGCAATCAATTTTGCATTCTTAAACGACTATTATGTATATTTCTCATCTTCAAAGAAAAGGAAATATTCAAAGGGGACTTAAAGAGCAATTAAAATTTATTTAGTTATTTATTCTTGTTAATATAGCTAATTATAATAAACAGATTAAATGTTTGTTCCTCTGCTCTTTTGAACGTTTTAAAGATTAAGATTATTTTGATTCATAGGCAAAAATGTGAAAAGAAATCATTCAAATCCAATTAAAATAAATCTCTTCCTTTCTTTATATTCTGAATAAGAGATGATTTCGAAAGTGGTGCATTTTCACAAAGATAGATAAATGCTCTTTTGCTGGGTCTAGAAAATGAGTTACAAACCTATTTATTTTTCAGAGAAATTCAATTTTTCATTATATACCTGGACAAGAATCTCCAGGCTCCGAGGAGTTGCTGTGGAAAACTTAAAAAAATGAATAGAACAATTATAAAAAAATTTGCTAATTACCATGGAATCCCAATGAATTGCAGACCACTTGAGCATTTTGTTCAGTAAAGTCATCGTCACAAACTGACCCCCAAATACCAAAACGATTTATTTCGAGACGTCCTTCTGAAGGCGAAGCTCCAGCTGCAAGTCTAACATTAAATGGTGCCTAAAAGAGAAAATTTAAAATAGTGAACGAATCTTTTGAAGAAACTCGACTCGAATCGTTACTCATCAAAAAAAGAAAGAAATTTTCACTTACATTACATAAAGTTTCATTTTCGTCCGAATGATCTTCGCAATCGTTGACGCCATCACAAAGATATTCAATTTCAATGCATTCTGAAGTACCATTGCAAGGCCATTTACCAAAGGAGCAGAAATTCTCTTCGGGAATTGCGCATTTCAAATGGACTGCCTCCTCGGGCCCACAGTTGTGGACATTCCACCCTCTGTGTTTGCATTGCATCAAAGAGCTCTCGTTTCCGACGCATTTCACATCATCCATAATATAATCCTCATAGTACGTGGTGTTTAATGACGTGGACGTAATTTTAAAAGCTCCCATATCGAAACCCAATTGTCGGCAAGCGACATTAGCGTTATGAATATTAAAGAGGTCATCACATACTGCGCCCCACTTTCCAAAAACTGAAAGAAAAATATTCCTTTAATATTTTTTTAAACAAAAAAAATGTTTTCCCACCTCTGACTTGTAGTTTCCCTTCGTTTGGTTTATTACTCTCGACTAATCGCAGAGCAAAATCCAAATGAGAGCAATTTCTTAATTCATCCGATTGATCTTTGCAATCCCAAACGCCATCGCACACCTAAAATTAAAAAAAGAAGTATTTCCACCAGGGGTTCTCTGATTGCTGTTGTAGGCAAGAGAGGAAACTTTTTTTATTTTTTATTAATCATTTTCCATTTATAAAAAATGAATTTATATTTTTGGTCAAATTTGGAATATTCCTCCTCAGACCAAAAATATTGAGTTGATCAGAAGTAACATATTAAAAATATATATTACATATATAGATAAAAAGTATTTGAAAAAATGATTTGACAGAGATCACTTGTAACAATGATTATTTAAAATTTAGATAATTTCTTCTCTCTTTGAATATTTACCTTTGATGTAGGAATGCACTTTCCATCTCCGCATAAATGCATATTTGAACAATTGACTGACATAGCCAAAACTTCGTAATAATCCCATCCCAATTCTTGCATAAGATCGCCATGGAGCCCGACGTTCGTGTCACTCAATAAACATAAATCATCTTGAGGACTTAAAAAAACAATCAAAAAAAGTTATTAAAAAGAAAATTGGATCATTTCATATTAAATTCATAATAATAAAGAGAATATATTTGGGAAAAACTTTTCAATGCAAGCACTCCGGAAATATTTGAGATGGGTTCTTATAGATTTGTATCCTGGATGATCTCATCTTTTTGTTTAAAGAAAAGTTTTTAGGGTGGAGATCAAATTGTTTTCTAAATCTTCAAAAAATGGAACTCGGACTTGGTCTCTTGGACAATGGTTTTATTCATCTCCTTCCCACTCTCACTGATTGTTGGTAAAGTAGAGAGCTTCGCTTTTTTTTTTTATAAATAATACTAAATACTCTTTTATATCTACAAAGTAAAATTTTGAAAATGTGAATTTAATATAGGCATTTTTAGACATGGAATCTCTGGTATTGGCTGAATTTTATTTATATTTATGAATGATTTTTGTTTGGGTAAAAATAACTAATTTTAATAATGATGATAATATGGCTCTCCTCGAAACCTTTCCTGATATATAACCTCTCATTATGCCGCGATTTCTTTTTTTCTATTTTTGCCTTATAATTTTAATTTTAATTTAATATAGATACAACTGAGGGGGATGGCACAAGGTAGGGAAGGGAGAAGACTAGTATAACTTATAAAATTAGAACTGGTATATCATGATCACCAGAGCCTGAGTAACAAGTCAGCTTACTTATAATTGAATGATCGGCAAACGAAGTCCTTTGCGTCCAGGCAATGCTTGGCGCACGTGTTGGCGTCGCTTATACTTAGCCATTTCAATTTCTCTTCCACTTTTAATTTGGAATCTTTTTTATGAACAAATTTCTCCAATTCTGTTGTGCAATTTTGTTCATCACGTCCATTAGTACAATCCTGGAAAATTGTTATACGAATATAAAGGGTGAGATGATGAACATAGGAGAAGAGACGGAGAAAGGAATAAATACAATTTGCGGGGACTCAAACTAGCTCAATTAATATTAAATTAAGTGTATACCCCCATATTTGAGGATATAACAATTTCATTGGTGGTAAATTAGGTCGATTTAAATAAATGTTATATTTTTTCAGGTCCCTTTAGTGTGGCAATACAAAAGTCATTTAAAACTTTTTGTCGTTATAAAAAAAATTTTTTTAGATTTTGAAAATTATTTAGTAAGAAATTTATTATGGAAAAAAACGGGTAACGCGTAAAAACCGACCGATTTTTATATTCATCCTTAAAACTAAACAAGAAACCAGCAACAAAGGTCAAGATTTGGAAAAATATTGTTTTTGTTCTGGAGTATCAATCCAGAATGTCTACTCAAGTTAAAACAAAAAACGGAACTCTGATTTTCGAAATTAAAATTCGATGATCTTTACATGCAGCTCCAACGTGTATTTTTATATAATAAATTTCCAAGAAGAAGCAAATTTTCAGTCTGAAAAAAAAAATTATTAAATTTTTAAAATAAGAATGACTTATTAACCATAATGATAGCAATAAATGTTTTACTCTGAAAAAAGAGAAAAGTAAGCAGTATATGAAGTAATCGCTTTTATAATTTTTGTTTAAAAAAAAAAAATTTTGGGGAGTTTTTGAATTCTCATTTCAAATAAGTATGTATTAAAGTTGTTTTTTTTTTTTTTTTAATGAAAATCAATTTAATTTTTTAAAATAGTGCATTTGAGATATTTATTCGTCAAGGTTATAGCGAAGCTAGAAATAGAGAGAGTGAATTTTTAATAAGATATCAGTAGTTACTTTGGATCCGTCGCAGACCCAGGATTTTGGAACACATTCACTCAATCGACATTCAAATAAATGTTTAGGACATTCAATTTCAGAGAAACGTTGTTCTAAAAAAAAAAAAAAATTGTTTTTTAAAGAAATTTTTGTTTGTTTCTAAGTATCATTACCTAAATTAGGACAGATAGTAATGTCACAATGCTCAAGCTTTGGTCCATCTTTGGAGCCAACATAACACCAGGGATGCGTCTCCCCTCCAGGATTTCGACAATAATTATGTCCAGACAACATTTGTTCTCGAATTGTTTTAGAAACGCGAAATCGTAGAGCAGAGATCACTTTGGGATGATCCCAGAAGAGACAAGCGAGTCCATTGTAGGTGATATTTGCCGAGCCAGCGTATTCTTCACCGTTTCCAACAACACAGCCTAAAATAAATATTAATTTTTCTAGTAATTATTAGAAAAAATTATAGGAGAGAATTGAAATATACCCGTAGAAAGATGCGGTTTTTCGCATATATAAGGATGCGAGTGCGTAACGCTGCAATCTTCAGTGGACCAAAAGAAATAATTTGATAAACATAACGAAGGATAATCACTAAGATAAGAAAAGGTGCAGGGAAAGTCTCGTTTGAGAACGATGCAACGAGCACGATCACCGATAGCTGGAGCGCCTTGGAGCTCGTTTTGCCAACCTAAAAGTGTATATTTCATCACCAACTAAAAAAGCATTTAGATTTTAATAAATGATTGACTATACAAATTATATGTTTAGGGTCCTATATGATCCAAGCCAATTTTTATTAATAAAAATGTACATAAAACATAATTTGAATATTTATCTATTAATATAACTATTTCTTAGTAATTTTTACACATTTATATTATCGAAAATTTAGAGATCGCTAATTAATCCCCACAAGCACAAATATCTCGCTTATATTGTTATCTTAGATGGTCTCTGGGCTTTTGTCAACTATTTCAAGAGGGAGAAAAAAATTTCGTTAATAAATTAATTTTAATCAAAAGAAGTTAATGAATAAGTACAGTGGTGTCATTACGCCATTTTTTAGTTTCTTCGGCATCTTGGGCCAAATTAATTGATATTTATTATACAGAATATAACGATACAAATGAAAAAAGTTAGTAAACAATATATAAAATCCACGAAGATAAATACAAATGTAGCATATTTATTTTGCGATTTTAAGTTAGACTGCTAATATTAAGTATAGGATTTATAAGTTAAAAGTTTTATGTACGTTCTTTGAAAGCCGCTAGCTCGTTTGACACCCATGATCTAAGAATTTAATTTAAATTATAAAAAATATTACCTGTGAACCATTTAGTAAAATTAATAGATCGAGTGCTATGCTCCCACACCCAGAGAGTAGATCCATTATAATTAAGTCCAACTCCTGATGTCATTACACTTGTAATATTTGGATATAATCCGAAAAGCCATTCCGAAATAAAATCACTTTCCATCTAAAAAGACAAAATTTTTATTTTCAGTAGATATCCACTATTAGCTTGAAGAGGGCCCCCCAGTAAGGTCACTAGGGCCGGGTAATTGAGACCCTTACCCCAAGTCCCGCGCTCAAAGAGGAAAGATTAATGGTATATAAAGGTTTCATTTTTAAGAAAATTCTTAGAAAATTTAAAAGTCAATATAATATCTTTGATTTGTGTATACTTAATTTGAAAATAAGAAAAATAAACTTTGCCAAATAGTAAATGTAATCATTTATTTTTCCCCCATTAAATAATAATATTTTTTTTTTATTTTAAAAATATGTAAAAATTTAATGTATATTTTTCAACGGGGAACTATTTTTTATTTTTTCTGCGAGCATCGTATTTCATAATACCGGCTCTGTGGAACAACAACATAAAGATCCTGGTTCTATTCCTTGAGATTGCAAAATTTTTTCGTTGTTTAAAATAAATTTCCAAAAGCATTTTCTTTTCATTTGTGCCTCACCCTCCCACCCCTCTCCCCCAATTAAAATTTCATTTAAACTCTTATTTTTGGGTGTTCACTGACACAGCGCTAGACTGCCCCAGTGTAAACATTTCCTCCCTTTCTGGTCTTTCTTTTTAGAAAGGCTAGAACCCCTGGGTCACTGGGGAGAAGGGCGTCATCTTGTTTTTCTCGCTCCAAATTCAATATTCTTACTTTTGAACGCTTCAAGTTCTCCAAAGAGGAGAGAGAGCGTCCTACGAGAAAGTAACCAACATATCATATAATTAATTATTAATTAACAGGAATTTTTAATAGTATAACAATGCTATAAAAATAAACCGCTTGTAAATGAACTTATTCTTTCTTTTACCTGATTTTCAATATCAAGCAAATGACCTTTTTTACTTTTACAATCATTCATAGCCTCTAAATAAGTGAATCCTCCTCCAGAATTGAGATGTGGCTCAACAAGTCGATAACATTTGTCCCCATGGTTCACTTCGTTTATCTCACATTCACTTGTTGGATTTCGATAGCATCTAAAAAAAATTATTTAGTAAAATAAAATGTGCAAACTATTATGAAATACTTAAGTACGCACATACCGAATAGCAACTGCATCGCGGCCAATTGCACATGAATGATTGTTGACATTTCTCTCCACATGACAATCGTCTAGAGTGAATTCATTTCCTTCACATTCGACTGAAGATATCGCAACATGCAGAGTATCTTGGGTGGGTTTGATTGGTCGCCCTTGCCATGCTAATTCTGCCCCTCTAGAAAAATTGAAATCACTTCAAACTACATAGACCAAAAAAACAACATAGGGATGAAAATATGAGCAGCATGATGAAGGAAGGTATAAAATTGATTCAAAGTCACGATTCCATTTTTCTCTCTAATTACTTTTCTTAATAGGTTAGGGTGTTGTTGATTAGAGCACAAAGTGGAAAATTTAATTTATTCTCTTAATTCTGTCTCTTTCAACTGTCTTAGTTGTTTTTTTTTTTTTTGCGCCATCTTAGAAATAGAGAATTTAATTAAAAAATATATATATATTGATATAATAATCACGATGTGGATAAGCACAGAACCTATAACTCTTTTCACTCTAGGTAATTAATTTTAAAAACTAATTAATTATCCACAAGTCGGCATGAAAAAAATTTGTAATCTTAAAATGAACATTTCAACCTTCGTCAATTAAATAATTCTTTAGAACCATCAAGGGTATTTTATCCTCTTTTTTTCATCCGGAAAAGGTTGACATTAAAATTAAGCAGAGATGTTTTTTTCTGCAGATTTCCTTTTTGGTGAATTACTTTTCTTAATAGGTTAAGGTGTTACCTATGAAATCCAAGCTGTCGACAAACGATACTCGCTTCGGCAATGGTCCAATCGTAGAGGTCATCGCAAACTACACCCCATTGGAAATTATTAGTGGATACCTCTAAATATCCTTCCCAAGGTCCTGTGCCGTCTCGAACACGCATCATTTGTCCTGTTTGTAGCTGAGCTTGTTTCACTTGGCGTGGAGGTTCTAGTCAAAATAATTTAAGAATATGAATATAAAACTGATAGGAGCGGGTTCTTCATCTTCTTCGTTGGGATCTATGATCATTATTATTCAATTTCAGCTTTTTTTAATATTCAGCAATTTTTTAAGAATTTTGTTTAAGTATTTTATTCAAAAACTCTAATTTTTTATAATTTAATAAATCGAATCCTGATTTTTTTATGCATAATCTATTTATTTTACAATTTTTTATGGAATACTTGAATCTTTTTTTAAATAGAATTAATTTTCTTATTTTAATTTCGATTTGATTTTTGTCTTTTTCCATCTCTTCTCGCCCTCTTAGATTAAGAATCGCTGCTTTAATCGATTCACTATTTTATTTTATACTATATAATTAATTATTTTGTTTTTTGATTATTATTATTATGAATCTTTGTTGCAAGAACAGTTGAGGACCGCTTTTAAAACCGTTAGATATTAGGAAGAACAAAAACCGCTCCTATCTCTAAATTTTTTAAGTTATATTTTATTGAAAAATGAAAATTTAATTATGATATATTTTATTGTATCATTGAAATGAGGAACATAAGAGCCGATATTGCAATTTCTAGTCTGATAATATGAGGAAAAGAGAAAATGTATGTGCTTCTATTAGCATGCCATTAATATTCCAAGAGAAATCCTATCATCCTTATCCTCCGAATGGCAAGAGATAGAAAACGATATGTTTTATATTAAAGCCAGAAGAGGCGAACGCCTTTAGGTAATAATAATCGATTTTAGCCACATGGCGCTTTGAAGCAAGTGTCAAATGACCCCAGTCGACCCTGAAAATGTCATTTAAAAAGATAATAACATAAAATAACCTATAATTGATTTTGATGGTCTTTTCGTAGTGACTTGAGGATATTGATAATAATTTGAATTGGATGGTGGCTTTGTCGTTGTAGTTGTAAAAACCCTTTGAGTTGTGGTTCTTCGGGTATTTCTTGGAGTTGTCAACCACCAAGGAGTTTGAGTTGTAGATGATGAAGCCACCCAAAATGGCTTTGTTGTTGTTGTTGTTGTTGTTGAATATTGATTTGGCACTTGCCGAGAAGGTTCTAAAATTAAAATTTTATTTGCAAATAAAAGAAAAGAAAAGAAAAGAAAAAAATGCGTGACGATACCTGATAAATGATCAACAGGACAGGAGACTTTATAAGGCCAATCACAAACCAACGTATCAGGATTGAAAAGAGTCCCCGGGCCACAACTTTGGACTGCTGGATAACCTCGGTAACAATTAAGAAATTTAGAACAATCGGAAGGATGTGGAGCAAGGCCGTCGGGCTTGGGGCATGCCAGATCCACAGAAGGCTTTGGGAAGACGAATCCTCCATCGCTATTAGGTGCTGGCGACTTGGGTGTAATCGGTTGGATTTGTAAATTACCTAAAATGCAAAATTTATCATCTATAGCTTATCTACTTCTTTTTTTTAAATTTTTTTATTAAGAAAGATTATATATATATATACTCTACATCTCTTCTTTTTTGTGTTTTCAGGGTTTAGAGATTTTCTCAAAAACGTAAACTTAGTTGATTTTGAATATATATAAGGCCCTAACTATACCTGTAGCTCTTCAAATGGAGAACCAATAGACGAATTTTCTCAAGGGGGTACTCAGCTAAAAATTGACATCAGAGATCAGATCAGTGCCGCTTTTTTACTAAAGTTTATTGTGTCAAAATAAAAAGTTGAAGGACGCTCCGAAATTACTCACAATAATAACCACTGCCTATAAAGACAATTCCAATCAAGATGCGAAAACGGTGCAAAAGGATCGCCAAAGGAAGTTGTCATATAATTAACAATTAAGTAAAGTAATAGAATTATAATTGTTTTTTTATTGTGAAAAGGTATAAAAATCTATGATATAAAATTTTATCAGCTTTGGCAACTTTTTTCATTTGGATTAGTTATTATTAATAGTTTTCAATATAAGTTCCAAAAATAGACATAAAAGCTGCTGTTTTAGATTATAAATGCCCCCCCC